>JAQFVV010000147.1:2865085-3168963 GCA_028023455.1 Epiperipatus broadwayi | reverse complement strand
AATTATTAATGTCATAAATCCTCTTACACAAATCTTTCAAAAATAGACTAAAAATTTGACAACCAAAATTTAATGATATTCGTATATTTAATAATTGTTTTCATTTTATTAAGAATATTTTTTTACTGCTCTCTTATTGATTAAAGCTATTAAAATATTATGTGATGTTAGTAACAGTAGCAAATTCTTCTATTCAGTAGTACCACAAGTGCAAGCCCTGATCAATGGATGCAAGCATCCATTGATTACTCGGGCTTGCACTTGGTGGCACTACTGTATGAAGAGTTTACTCCTGTTGTCTCTTACTGATTATTGGCCAAATTCTGAGCATAAGGATTAAAGTATATCAAGTAAACAGAATTGAAATTTCTTTTATTAATTTATCAATTTTACTTTATCAAACAATTTATTTTCTCCCAATTGTTTTTGATTTACAGTATTTCTTCCTTTTTTATTGTAAAATGCTTTAGTCCTTTTTTAAAAATTGTATTTAGAATTATTTAATTTTTTTTTATACTGTGATACCAATTCCATGGCATGTTACTCTCCCCAGAAATCTTTCAAGGGCTATTCTTTAAAAATAAATGTATTACTTTTACTAAATTATATTTTTACATCTGATGACTATCACAATTTTTTATTTTTGTCATATTTTTTAATTTGTAATTTATTTGTCTAAAATAGATATTTTTCAATTGGTCTTAAATATCAGTTTAATAAACATATCTAATATCCTTTAATTGATCAGCATTACATATTTATAATAAAACTTTTGTAGTATTTTTAATGCCAGACAGTAATTTATTATACATATATTATACCTTAATAATTTTTAACAGATATTAATATTTGAAATATTTTTAATGACATGGAAATATCTGTCCAATTTTTATTTTAGAAAAATCACTGTCAGACAATATAATCAGTGACCAAAAAAAAACAAAAACTGTAAACACTTTTTGAATCTAAAAAGTAACCCTTTAAATACAATCTCTTAGTTATTTATAAAATTAAAGCACTACAGTAAACGTATACATGTTTAAGGTGTGGCTTTACAATTGACTATTTAGATTGGTCACTATCTACATCATCCTACTGTGAATTTTCTAAAATAAAAAGAGAACAGATTCTGTAGTGCAATTTTTACTACACCACTCTCATGCAAAATAGGGACTGGTACTTTTAACACCTTGTATAGGTATGTAATCATAAACATATGACCTAAGACATGTAAAAAAGATGTATGATTCCCAAAAATGCACATTTCATGCTAAGCCAGCACTTAACAGTTGGGCCATATCACAATCTCTTATACATATCTTTACCATTGTTCATTATATATAGATAACCAATT
Organism: Epiperipatus broadwayi; assembly: GCA_028023455.1. Taxonomy (NCBI): domain Eukaryota; kingdom Metazoa; phylum Onychophora; class Udeonychophora; order Euonychophora; family Peripatidae; genus Epiperipatus; species Epiperipatus broadwayi. The sequence goes on along the minus strand of JAQFVV010000147.1, from coordinate 3,167,609 downwards.
ACTATAGTTTAAATGATGATGGAAGTATATTAATAATATATATATATATATATATATATATATATATATATATATATATATATATATATATATATATATATATATATATATATATATATATATATATATATATATCATTATCAACCATTATCAATCCACTGCAGGATGAAGGTCTCTCCAAGTTTAATCCATCTTCTCCGATCTTTAGCTTCTCTTCTCCACATCACCCCATACACATTTTCTTATTTCATCCATCCATCTTACATGTGGTCTCCTTCTGGGTCTTTTACAATCTCTTGGAATCCAGTTTAAAATTTCAATTGTCCATCTATTATCATCTCTTCTAGCAATATGTCCAGCCCAACTCCACTTCAATCTTTTAATTTTTTCAATGAGGTCAGTAACACCTGTTTGTTCTTTTACCCATACATTGCGTTTTCGATCTCTTCTTGTTACTCCCAACATACATCTCTCCATACTCCTTTGAGTGGTCTGAAGTCTCTGTATTGATCTTCTATTAAGTGTCCAAGTCTCAGATCCATAAGTAAGAACTGGTAAAACACATTTGTTAAAAAACTTTCTTTTCAAACACATAGGCATATTTCCTTTTAATATCAAGTTATTTCTACCAAAAGCACTCCAACCAAGTTTAATTCTATGATTAATTTCCTCTATTATGTTTCCATCTGTATTAATAATCTGACCAAGGTATTTGTAACTCTTAACTTCTTCTAATTCATCATAATCAATCTTTATTTTCATATTTTGAGCAAATCGATTAAACATTTATCTTTAGTCCTACTTTCCTACTTTCATCTGATAACTCCTGCAACATTTCCTGCAGCTTGGAAGCATTATTTGCAAAAACAACTACATCATCTGGGAAATCTAAATGACTTAAATAATCTCCATTTACTTTCACTCCTTTAGTTTCCCATTTTAATCCACAAAATACTTCTTGCAGCACTGCTGTAAAAAGTTTTGGAGATATGGAGTCACCTTGTCTTACACCTTTCTCAATGTTGACTTTCCCGGTATCATTATGTAATCTAATTGTTGCTGTTGCATTTTTATAAATATTCTTTAAAATATGACAATATCCTGGATCTATACCTTGATGATCCAATGCTTTAATCACTGAAGAAATGTTTATATAATCAAATGCCTTTTCATATATATATATATGATAAACAAAAATGCAAGTTAAAAAACTTGCTAACGCTTGTATTTATGTCCACAGATGGCATTCTACCAAAAACGCCCATCAAGCGTATGTTTTGTTTACATAAACGTCAGAGTAGTTAGTATTCACTATCTCTAACTATAATTCCACTTTCAGATCATGATTTCAAGCTATTTGCTATCATCAGTGAAAGGCAGGAATAAAGAAACTAGATCTAAATACAAACTCTGAGCGTTTATGAAACAATTTCTATTCAGCTTGCAAGCGTGAATTTTTTAGACACGTAATGTCTTCAAACTCAGCATAGCAAACCAGATAGCTATATGGGTCTGATCTCAGTTCAGCATCACCACATAGTAGAAGCCTCTGCAATCTATATCATTGCAAGAAAGACCTCAAAGGTACATTTATGATAAACAAAAATGCAAGTTAAAAAACTTGCTAACGCTTGTATTTATATCCACAGATGGCGTGCTACCAAGATCTGCCAATCAAGCGTATGTTTTGTTTACATAAACGTCAGAGTAGTTAGTATTCACTATCTCTAACTATAATTCCACTTTCAGATCATGATTTCAAGCTATTTGCTATCGTCAGTGAAAAGACAGGAATAAAGAAACTAGATCTAAATACAAACTCTGAGCGCTTATGAAACAATTTCTATTCAGCTTGCAAGCCGTGAATTTTTTTTAGACACGTAATGTCTTCAAACTCAGCATAGCAAACCAGATAGCTATATGGGTCTGATCTCAGTTCAGCATCACCACATAGTAGAAGCCTCTGCAATCTATATCATTGCAAGAAAGACTCCAAAGGTACATTTATGATAAACAAAATGCAAGTTAAAAACTTGCTAACGCTTGTATTTATGTCCACAGATGACGCCTCTACCAAAAACGCCTATCAAGCATATGTTTTGATTACATAAACGTCAGAGTAGTTAGTATTCACTATCTCTAACTATAATTCCACTTTCAGATCATGATTTCAAGCTATTTGCTATCGTCAGTGAAAGACAGAAATAAAGAAACTAGATCTAAATACAAACTCTGAGCGTTTATGAAACAATTTCTATTCAGCTTGCAAGCGTGAATTTTTTTAGACACGTAATGTCTTCAAACTCAGCATAGCAAACCAGATAGCTATATGGGTCTGATCTCAGTTCAGCATCACCACATAGTAGAAGCCTCTGCAATCTATATCATTGCAAGAAAGACCTCAAAGGTACATTTATGATAAACAAAAATGCAAGTTAAAAAACTTGCTAACGCTTGTATTTATGTCCACAGATGGCATTCTACCAATAACGCCCATCAAGCGTATGTTCTTGCAATGATATAGATTGCAGAGGCTTCTACTATGTGGTGATGCTGAACTGAGATCAGACCCATATAGCTATCTGGTTAGCTATGCTGAGTTTGAAGACATTACGTGTCTAAAAAATTCACGCTTGCAAGCTGAATAGAAATTGTTTCATAAACGCTCAGAGTTTGTATTTAGATCTAGTTTCTTTATTCCTGTCTTTCACTGACGATAGCAAATAGCTTGAAATCATGATCTGAAAGTGGAATTATAGTTAGAGATAGTGAATACTAACTACTCTGACGTTTATGTAAACAAAACATACGCTTGATGGGCGTTTTTGGTAGAACGCCATCTGTGGACATAAATACAAGCGTTAGCAAGTTTTTTAACTTGCATTTTTGTTTATCATAAATGTACCTTTGAGGTCTTTCTTGCAATGATATAGATTGCAGAGGCTTCTACTATGTGGTGATGCTGAACTGAGATCAGACCCATATAGCTATCTGGTTTGCTATGCTGAGTTTGAAGACATTACGTGTCTAAAAAATTCACGCTTGCAAGCTGAATAGAAATTGTTTCATAAACGCTCAGAGTTTGTATTTAGATCTAGTTTCTTTATTCCTGTCTTTCACTGACGATAGCAAATAGCTTGAAATCATGATCTGAAAGTGGAATTATAGTTAGAGATAGTGAATACTAACTACTCTGACGTTTATGTAAACAAAACATACGCTTGATGGGCGTTTTTGGTAGAACGCCATCTGTGGACATAAATACAAGCGTTAGCAAGTTTTTTAACTTGCATTTTTGTTTATCATAAATGTACCTTTGAGGTCTTTCTTGCAATGATATAGATTGCAGAGGCTTCTACTATGTGGTGATGCTGAACTGAGATCAGACCCATATAGCTATCTGGTTTGCTATGCTGAGTTTGAAGACATTACGTGTCTAAAAAATTCACGCTTGCAAGCTGAATAGAAATTGTTTCATAAACGCTCAGAGTTTGTATTTAGATCTAGTTTCTTTATTCCTGTCTTTCACTGACGATAGCAAATAGCTTGAAATCATGATCTGAAAGTGGAATTATAGTTAGAGATAGTGAATACTAACTACTCTGACGTTTATGTAAACAAAACATACGCTTGATGGGCATTTTTGGTAGAACGCCATCTGTGGACATAAATACAAGCGTTAGCAAGTTTTTTAACTTGCATTTTTGTTTATCATAAATGTACCTTTGAGGTCTTTCTTGCAATGATATAGATTGCAGAGGCTTCTACTATGTGGTGATGCTGAACTGAGATCAGACCCATATAGCTATCTGGTTTGCTATGCTGAGTTTGAAGACATTACGTGTCTAAAAAATTCACGCTTGCAAGCTGAATAGAAATTGTTTCATAAACGCTCAGAGTTTGTATTTAGATCTAGTTTCTTTATTCCTGTCTTTCACTGATGATAGCAAATAGTTTGAAATCATGATCTGAAAATGGAATTATAGTTAGAGATAGTGAATACTAACTACTCTGACATTTATGTAAACAAAACATACGCTTGATGGGCGTTTTTGGTAGAACGCCATCTGTGGACATAAATACAAGCGTTAGCAAGTTTTTTAACTTGCATTTTTGTTTATCATAAATGTACCTTTGAGGTCTTTCTTGCAATGATATAGATTGCAGAGGCTTCTACTATGTGGTGATGCTGAACTGAGATCAGACCCATATAGCTATCTGGTTTGCTATGCTGAGTTTGAAGACATTACCTGTCTAAAAAATTCACGCTTGCAAGCTGAATAGAAATTGTTTCATAAACGCTCAGAATTTGTATTCAGATCTAGTTTCTTTATTCCTGTCTTTCACTGACGATAGCAAATAGCTTAAAATCATGATCTGAAAGTGGAATTATAGTTAGAGATAGTGAATACTAACTACTCTGACGTTTATGTAAACAAAACATACGCTTGATGGGCGTTTTTGGTAGAATGCCATCTGTGGACATATATATATATATATATTGTGCCAGTCAAAACATGCTTATCCATCTAACACGAGCTGGAACTCACAAAATGTACTTCAAACCCAGTCAAGCCCGAGATTTAGGTCAGGGACCAGCCTGGATTCGAACCCACTCTCCAAGCACCAGATCTAACACCCAATGGATAACATAACAATGGTAGCACACGAGATTTAATTCTTCATCCGGCCCACTAGCAAATCGGAGAAAACAATAAGACTCATGGACTTAAACATATATATAAACAACTTAAATACTAGACATTCCACAGATAAAATCTAACATATTTAAATAATAGGGGCTTTACTAATGAATACTTATGGGCAATTAGTGAATTGGATTGATTTAATAATGAGACAGAAACTGATATATGATGAATTAAAATATATTTATTGACAATTGTTGTTGGCAAATGCACACAGGCATTTCATTTATAAAGTAACATTACTCTAGGCCAATAATTGATATGTTGGCTATTATTTAATTGCTCCAATATTATTTAATGGAAACAAATACCCTACTATATAACTAATCACTACATTAACTTTTACCAGTTATGCCCTTTTATAATCAGTTCAAGTGGCTCTTTTACGTAAAATCAAACCAAGTCTGGAGTGAAACTTAATACATCTGACTATAATCAATTTATATATTAACTATGGGATTATAAAGCATCCCAGATAGCTTAACATCGAATGGGTTTTCAAGAATGCTTCGGTTCAATGCCGAAGATTGCATATTAGGGAGGAAAGAGTTGGCTATAACGATTTTACTAATATGCTAGGCACAAGTAAAATATAATAATAAAGTGGCTCTGCGGATGGAAGAATAGTTTTAGGGTTTTTGTGACAAACAACGGTTTACCCAATAACCGGTCATCATGCTGCTAATGGGGAACCTTTATTTGGTTCAGAGGCGGGGGACTTACGTGCTAATCTGGCCCGTAGCTCAGACTTCGCTACTGCACTACCCATAAGAGAAGATGGGCTGGACCCACCGTGGCTCCATCTTATATATGTATAAAAAAACAGCATAACGAGAAGATATAAATAAATAAATTCCACATCCGCCAAGCCGAAGGATATTATAAATGAAATATCACATATTAAATGAACACAAGTTTATCAGCTTGATCAAAAGAGCCAACTCTTCTGTAGCATGAGAAATATGTATATGCTACTGATGGGAAGATATACAAACTTTACTTTATCCCGTTCAATCTCTTTAGTTATCTATAACTACTAAACTTTTAAAAAGGAGGAAAAGTATATTTAATAAGGGACTTACGAATACTTTACTAAAAAAATATACTTATGCTTGCACTCCAGGCTAGTTTAATCTTTAGTAATATAATAATTAAAGGTTGAAAAGCCACATTTTATATTTATATTAATTAATTTATTAAGTGAAAAAATATGAATTTGGGTTTCGAAACAGCGCACGAAATGACGCTATATAAATAATTTAAATTTATATGTTTAAAAACATATTCTATAATTAAATGCACGCCGTTTCGAAACATAGGCATAACTAATAATAAATAAAATAAACAAAAGAAAAGCAAAATATAATTGCAGTGATTAAATTATATAGCAAAATATTAATTAATAAAGAAAAATTTGCAAAAGTATTACATTTTCTAGAATTAAAATATTATTTTAGGAAACAATTTAGACAGTTTACACTATTGAATTAAGGAAAAATTAGCAAAAAGTATTTCATTTAAATATTATTTCAGAAACAATTTAGCGAGAAAGTTCAATGATATGGTTAGCTAACCTGTTTTGAAGAAACAATGACTGTTTTTGAAATTTACAGAGCTCTGCGATTTTAAATATTAAAACAGTTCTCCTGTAGATGGGCTGGAGATATTCGAACTGGAATGAAGGTGAATTCTTGGGCGGCTTATGGCATCTTTAATTTAGTTGGGAGACGATTTTTAAAATATTGTTTGTTTAGCTGGATTGAAATCGGAACGAAGGCAAATTATTTTTACAGCTTATGGCATCTTCAAATTTAGTTGGTGTAAGCTTGGTTGTTCCTTTGGCATTTGATGGATTGAACTAGGCGTTCCATCACGGGAAAGCAGCAAAATTTTGCCTGACTTTAGCCAGACATGTTAAGGTTGAACAATTTAAAACTTCTCATGTTAACTCTCTTCAAAAGTAAGATGGATTCTCCCGCTGAAAATAAGGCCTATTTATATCCTTCTACTCAACTTTAACACCTTTCTGGAATTTCGTAAACCTCGGGACCAATTGACTTTTAATTAAAGCAAAATAATATAATTCAATTTCTACAACAACTGATAAAATCTCCGAGGTGTTATATTTAATTTCCTTAAAAAAATGTATCAAAATATATAAACTATATAATTTGATTCATTTTCATTAATTAAATTCCTTTTCAGGTGTTATTACTTAGCAGAAGGAACGGTATTCTGATTTAATGAAAAAGTCTTTTGTTGCAAACAAAAATCAATCAGAAAACAGATTTTACTTTTTTACCCGGGTGTGTCACTAATTGATATCTTGTTTACAAAAATTCTCATTTTTAATTGTGAACAGATAATTCTTATTTTATAAAACTAAATAACTTTTAACATATTTGTTTATTAAAAAAAAGCAAATTTAAAGAAAATACTTGTTTCAACTATATATGTAAAACATTAAATCAGAAAAACGTTAAATAAATTAAAAAAACATTTACATTACTTTTATTTAAACTTAAATACATATGAATCATTTTGCCGTTATTCCAAGGTATAAATTATCCATCCACATACGAATATTATAGTGAATATAATTAAGAATTGACTGAAAATTAATAAAACATTTTATAATAAATTATGAGCATTTCTCCGCTATAATTTTATCAAACCTGTCTAATTATAGCTTGTTTTCGTGTGTAAATGGATGATGCCATTCAAGCGGCCATTGTAGCAAAGTTTTCCCATTCGACTTATATATTACATTTTTACATTTAAAATAGGTTCGAAACTAGTTCAGACGAGTAGGTCATTAGGTTGATGGTGAAACGGAAAGGGATTGGAGATTTCCGTTTCAATATATATATATATATATGGGGGATAATGACTAGGACCAACTAATGAGTGCTGGTACAGCACAAAATACATATATTGTAGGTCTTTTATTTATCATTTTCACATGTGTGTGGTTATGTGTATCGGTTGTGTATAGTGTATACATTATCCTTTTATTTAAATATTAATTTACTTTGTAACTGTATGTGATTATGTATTAGTTTGAATAAAATTGATATTTTTTTGCTTTAATAGACGTTAACAATGAAAAGCTTCTTTACTTTAGATATGTCATAAATGAATACAATGATTTGCAGTAATACTGGATAAAAATTGAGTAAATACACTCATTGTATTTTAATTCTATAATCAAACCCATTGAATGAATAAATATGGTTTATCTAAGCCTGCTCATTAAAGCTTGAATATTTGCTATCTTAATATAAACCAAGCATTGATTATATATATGAGATGGAGATGATGATTTAGACCAACTGATGAGTGCTGGTTCAGTACAAAATACATATATTGGAGATCATGGTCATGTGTATTGGTTATGTAAGATGGAATAGATAGCTTAAAGAAGCTTGAAAGTCTATGTTAAAATCCTCTTTAATTACATCTTAAAGTTATTGATTTATTACAGATTCAGCCTAGATTCTGACCATTCCTCTGTGTAACTAAATGGACATATTAAGATCGCATATATGAGGGATCAGAGTGAATTAAAATCAACATGAGTATGACAATAATATTGGTATCAAGGGGTTGATCATTGAGTCATCATATTTTTAATGGTATGGATGGCTGAAGAATTGGAAGATGGAGAAGATTGAAGTCCATCCATTAAAGTTTGAAGATTTTCTATCTTAATATAACCTGAGCACTGATTATATATATGTGAAAGGAGATGATCTGAACTAGCTGATGAGTTCTGGTTTAGCACAAAATACATATATTGAAGATCATTTATCCTTTGCTCATATATGTGTATTGGTCATATTGGATGGAATGGATGACTTATAGGAGCTTAAAAGTCTCAGTTCAAATATTCTCTAATTACATCTAAAGCTTAAGTATATACATTATAATTAAATATTAATTCACTTTGAAACTTTATGTGATTAAAAGTATATTTTTGATTATGTATTACATCTGGGTCTCGTTTTATGTGGTAGATAGGTTCCACAGAAAACCCACATTAAAAAAAATCGCACAAAAATAGACTTAACTTATCTTGAAAAAGGGGGGGATAGGGTCTGTAATTTTCAGAATTCGCATAAAAGCAAAGTAGCAAGGAAAAATTACTTTAAAATTCGTATTAAAAAAATAAGAAAATAAAGTATGACAAATAAAAAATATCAAATATTTGAAAAAAATTGGTGCGAGACAAACTTTTTTTTACTTTTTTTTTATTACCTACAGTATTTAATTTGACATTTTTTTCATATGTATTTTAATCATTATCGCTATTTTTGAATGTGCGGTTTGTTTGTAAACTGGTAAGAAATCAGATTTGTCGATGTGATGTGATGTAGCTTCTTCTTGAACGAAGTCAAGAATCTCTCAGAAATTATGTTCAGAGAAACTTGTTAGCCACTTTATTTTCCATTCCCCACTCTAATTTTTACCATATTCTGCTCCATCCCATTTACACAACTAGTGCCAATTTCAGTCTTGTGCTGTGTTAATGGTTTTCTGTTGACAACTGATTTTTACTACTGAAATAAAATTTAAATGTTCACATTTTGTTTCTATATTAAAAAAATGAGGATCGCAATCAAAACAAAAGATTATACATTATCATTAAAAATATTATTTTCAGTTTATAAAATCAATAAAATCTTTGTTATTTATTTTTTAAAAAATCTACATTATTTATTTCTGTTATACCTAACAAAATACATTTTAAAAGTTTAAAATTTTTGAATATTTATTGCGATATTTTTATATGTAAATATAAATCTATTATTATTATTTATTCTAAATATAGCTTCAGGCCATGTTGCTAATATAACGTTATATTTTTGAAAAAAAAAAAAGTATTTCAAGTCAAAATAAGTTGTTAATAATTTAAATTTCTTGATATCTAATAAATATAGTGAAATATGAAAAATATTAAGAAGAAACATGAATCGCATAACTTCAAAATCACATCAAAATAATCCGCATAAAATGAGACCCAGGTCTATTTTGAATAAAACTGGAATTTTTTTGCTTTAATATGTCAACAATGAAAAGCTTTTTTACTTTAGATATGTCATAAATGAATAAACTGATTTGCAGTAATACTGGATAAAAATTGTGTAAATACATAGATTGTATTATAATTCTATAATCAAAACATAATATTGTCTCTATATAATAAATAAATTATGTTGTACATTTTTAGAATAAATATCATTATATTATTCTTAGATGACATAGGTTTAATAAAATTACTATCTGTGACATGGATCAATTTTATAAAATGACCACTATTTAAAACAAATGGCAAAAGTATTATTTAAATTTTTTTTTTAAAGATTGCTGAAGTAAATAATTGATGGTAAACAAAATAGTGGGTACAAATTTATGATGATCACTGTGCAGAAAGGTCCATTGTATCATGGGGTAAAGATATAGAATAAAATTGTACAAACTAAATCATTATCATCGTAACAGAAATTATTATTACTGCAAATTTATAATTAAAGCATGTTAAGTATGGATAAAATTATATTTAAACTTCATATATATATATATATATATATATATATATATATATATATATATATATATATATATATATATATATATATATACAAAGAGTCTATTTATTTTATTTTTATTTTTATTCATTTATTTTTTTACCGATAAATGCAGCAAAAAAATGCATTCAAAATCTCTATCTAGACTTATCCCCACTCCCAAACTGGGTTTGAGCTATTGGCTCTCATCAGTAAAGAGCTAGGACATCCAGATACCAGATCACAAAATACAAACTCAAGTCCAGCATTTATCTAATATTTAAATATTAAGTAGAAAATCTGAAATTTTCAGACATCTATATGTTTTCAAATCCAGCTTTCCAACTCAAATAGCCATATGGAACTGAACTAAATTCAGATACATCTCATATTATATGCATTTATCGGTAAAATAAATAAATAAATATATAAAATAAAACAGGCAAAACTCACTATATATATTGCCACACATAGCAAGCTAGAGTAATCAATGGATGCCAAAAGGCTTGTGCATAAAATCACCATCTAGTGCCTACTCATCCATATCCCCAGACTAGTTTCCGGCTTATGGCTTCTGTCAGTGAGAAGCCTTGGATCTGAGAGCACTGCATCTAGATCTTAGATTTAATGCAACCCTCCAGCAACCACCTTTTATCTCCATTTAACTACAAAACTATGAGTCTTAAATTGAAAATACCTTAATGTTTTCAATCCAAGCCCATCAGCTTATATAGTCATATGGGTCTGAACCCAGTTCAGTACCCATACATTTTAGTGTCTTTGGTTCTTTAATAACCATAGCCACCACTATCCTTTTGCCTGTTCTAACAATAGTTATACACAAGCATAAGAGGAGGTGGTCATGTGATGTTTATATAAAATAAAAATAAAATAAGCTTGTTTAGAACTATTAGCACACTCTTTATATAACATTTGTAAATAAAAGCTAAATAAGTCACATGATGTATGACATGATTTCATTAATATATTGTAACAGTCAGAATCGTCTATCTCGCTAACACACTGCAGAATTCAAACCCCAGACATGAAACTGAACATTCTAGGAGGGGTTGCCTTCTAGATATACTAAGTTCGAATCTAAAGCCCAAATTTCACAGCGCCATCTACATGATAATGCATCTGATGCCACTACTAATATGACCTTTGACCGGTGCCTGGTGGTCAGGGAGAAACAAAAGACTCTATACTAAAAGAAGTTTGGGTGGCTAATTAACGTCTATGGATTTATGAAAGAAATGCAGAAAATATATATATAGACCAAGACAGTGATAGGAATCAAATAAAATAAGAGATCAAATTTAGTTTTAAATAATTTCACAAAATTTATTTATATAAATTATATGTATAATGCCACTGTCTGCTTATATGAGACAGGGACGCGTATTAAATAATTATTGGCATTATATTTCAATAAATGACAAAAGACTTTAAAACAAAATGATATATTCTATTCCTCGGGCTAATAGAATTACGATAATGTGCTTGATGAGATAGGAACATGTGCGAGGTGCTTTGAGTAATTTATACAAGTTTAAGAAAATATTTGAAAATTAAGTGTTATAAAATATTTATTGATTTCGAGAATAGCACGGACAAAAGCTTACTAAACAACAAAGTGGGAAAGTGATCAAAGCATTTATTTGAGAATAATAATAATAGAGTTGCATTGGGAGGTCAGTATTGCTGATAATGAATTTATTAAAGTTGGAGGGTGTGACACGTTTAAGTCACGGATGCTTTGTAAAATAAATATAAAATAAAACAATATTAAAGATCTGGAATAATTACGGAGGTCATCTCGCCGCTAACCTGTAGGAAAGTATTTTATGAACAGCTGAAACTTAGCGACTGTGTGACGATTGCGTTTAATTCCCAGGTGTGTCATTTGGAACACACTCTGCCTGGAAACTTGCAATATATGAAAAGAACGGACTTTGCCGTGTAAAGAATCCTTGGAAAAATAAAACAAAGCGGTCTCAATAACAAATTCATTTACCAGCAATACAAGACTAGTGTATATAAAACATACTGAATGGGTTTTACTTGGATTAAAAGAAATGCCCAATCAATTTCCCAGAAATTCATTTAAAAGGGTCCGCAAATTCTCGACGTCAAGGATGTACTTTGTAATAAAAGTAAAACACGGTAATTAAAATAGGAAAATGCATGCTTGCGGGTTTGAAAAGTAAGTATAGATTTATATATGCAATCATGCATTAGGGGACACATTTAATCATAGACCTTGCACATACTCTCATATTAGATTAAAATCAATAACATGTAGATTTTAAACTATGTGATTATATGATATATTAAAGAAAAGAATCGCCCTCGAACGAGTGATTTGCAAGATAATAAAAATTGGAAATTATTTAGAAATTTAAAATATGCCTTTATAGCGGCGTCTTAGTTTCAACAAAAGGAATAATTCACTCGGTCAAAGACGATTCTGACACATCATCATAATAAAATAAAAGAAAGCTTTATAAATAGAAAATCTTAACCCAAGGATAGAGAGCAAAATGTTGAGTATATTTAAACACGTTAAAGAAATACATAATGAAGTTATGTGAGATATAAGAAAAACAATTTTAAATAGCTATAGCATGTTAGTTATCACAAGAGCTCTTGGGTTAATTTAGGGTTACCTCTGGAGAAGCATTTAGGTAGATTGATGGTCGGCAGGTTTTTATATAATTTAACAGCAAAATCTGGAAATGTTCATATTTTTGGCAGCAGCAGCAGTTCCGGGGTCCCTGTGTGATAACTTCCAATGGTCTAGGCAGCAGATGACCATTCCGGAGAGAAATAGCCTTCTCACGCTCTACTCTGTCATGTCAAGATTTACAAATTACTAGAATAGAACTCAGAATGATTTCTCTTAGAAACATTAGAAGAAAAACTGGAGAACAAAAGAAAACCATTCTTTTTATAGTAGATGTTAACAATAGAACTGCCCTGGAGCATTACAAAAATATATCGGACTTATCAGCTGTAATTAAATCTATCCCAATGTCTAAAGGAATTCAACATTAATTAATTTCTTTTGTTAATTTCCCTGTCGACATTCGGATTACAAATTAGATTTAATTAAAAATTACTTTTATTAATTAAAGAAAACCTTAAGTGGACATCTGCTGTTTTTAGATAAACTTATATAATATTAACTAATTAAACTATTGTCCCTCATTTATTTTAAAAGAAATATTTGGAATAACTTTTATTAAATTAAAGAAAATGATTTTACTTTTTAAATTGCAATATTTGAATCTATTTACTAAACGAATATTTACTAAATGAATTTTATTTTAAATCAAAATATATTATGACAGTAATATATTTGTAAATAGATTCAAACAAAATAACTTTAACAATTTATAATTTTGATATGTTTAAAATGCATATCATAGTGTGTGCGCAATTACGACTTATATAACCTACTTTTTAATAAATCAAAATTATGTGAACATATACATAATCTATAATCTTTTATTTATTTGGAAATGACTTATATATATAATATGAGCATTGTACTCATGGTTTAAAATTAGGCGGAATTTTCAGTATATAAGCGTATTGCAGACACACTACGATAGATTGGGGTTCAAACTAAGGTATGAGGTAGGAAATAGGTGAGAAAAGGTGAAATGAAGATCTGCAAAGCAGACCTTACTGTTTCACATTCCCTTGGTGATGGAACAAATTGTTAAAAAAAAAGATCTTACAACAGGTGTCCACCTATGAAGCCTGCATAAACAAAATTTACAAGATAACCCATAATGTACAGGATATAAATATAATGAAGAAACGAAACTGAATTATATACCCGGATCATATTAATAAATCTACCATCTAGCGAACATTTTGTCTATTATTTTCCCCTTTCAACAAATTTTATTTAACGTTTTACAAGTTTAATATTGGTTATATCCTATCTCCTTGCTCATTTATCCTGTGACGTGTCCATTTTTATTTTATTTTTTTGTTTAAAAAAAAACTACTATAATCCTGGGTCTGGTGGGTAATACCTGCCTTTATATTTTAATAAGTGCAGTCTCCGATTATCAGGCCTCTTTACCTTGTCTGGCGGTTCTTTAGCCCAGGGACTGAAATCCAGAGTGGTTAAAACTTCGGCCATTTCCTTTATTTCATCCGGTTGAGATATTTGTGCTATATCAGGTGGGATATTTTCCTTGTGTTTTTTAAATACTTTGATATTGGTGGTAAGCTTGGTTAGCTGGGTTTGAGGCCCTAGGTCTCGTACATTCTTGGCTGGAAATATCTCGTCTAAATACAGTTGTGGACATTTTTTGACTTCGTGAAAAATTTTTATGTGATGAAGCTTGGTTAGCTGGGTTTGAATCCGTAAGTCCCATACATTCTTGGCTGGAAATATCTCATCTAAATACAGTTGTGGACATTTTTTGACTTCATGAAAAATTTTTATGTGACGAAGCTTGGTTAGCTGGGTTTGATGTCCTGTGTCCTGGACATCATTTTTTTCATTTGCCGAATCATTGGACTCTAATTTCTGGTTCAGGGATTCATCTGTTAATGACCCTACCGAGTTCAGGTCTGTTTCATCTTTTCTTGGTTCAATGACCCTTTTATCGTTCTTCATGCAGCATTTTTCAAATGCAAGTTGGAGGGCTTTCTGTCCCTCTCTCACTTGTGCCAATTCATGGATGAGTTTGGCCAACTCTTTACATTCCTCAGCTCTCCTGCGGATTTGCTCTTCTTCCCATCGTTTCGCTCTTTCTTCACTTTGCTCCCACATCTCTATAAGATTCCGGAATTGGATCTCATTAGTATCCGTATTTTCCATGGCCTTGGATGATTATCATGATCGATGATGATGATGACTTTTATTTTATTGCTAACTATTTAATATATCCTAAAAAAATTTTTTTTTTTAACGAATAGGTGTACTTTTAAAACAATGTATAGCACTGATAAGAAAATTTTTAAAATGGTTTTACATTGAGCTTACTAAAACTAATACGGTTAAAAAAATACTATTACTATATTTTCCTTGTTTGATTCTCTGCGATTATTACATTTGACTTCAAATTTTATTAATGGCTAATAGGCTATCTCCCTCTCGGTTCTGTTGGCCTAATTGCTGCTTTTACATTTATCACTAAAAACCCCGACTACTACCCTTTTGCTACTGCAAAAATTTCTTGTTTAAATCTGCTGCCACATACATATATTCTACTGCCCGTACATAAAAAAAATATTTTAAATTCTATCTGTCAAAATATTTTGCTAACATATATATTTTTAAACTCAAGCAATTTTTATTTATATATGTTAACATTCGCTAGATCCGGGTATAATTATTTCGTTCCCTCTTATTTAAGATTAGCATACATATATATTTTTATTTACATAATTATTGATCCGATTCACGTCTCATTATTTGGTCTAAGAAAAATTTACACACGTTGGAAAAAAACAAATTATACAAAAGAATTTAGCCTGGTGACAAAATTTATTTTAGAAGTAACTCCGTTTAATGAAATTACCCTTGGGCGCCATGTCACCAGTTAAAAAGATCCATAGACTGTTAGCTTCCCAAAATGAATTTTAATAACTATTCCATTTAACTATGGGCACTCGTTAAAACATTCGCATTTTTGTATTGATTACAACATTTTATTTTTACATTTCTGAATTCCATACGATAGCCTCTTATATCTAGGTCATTACCATACAAAATTATTATTATGCTATCTTGCGCATTGAGCCGATAAAACTTTATTTTGATAGAAAATACAATATTTGAAATATTCATAGATTGTCACAATATTCACTTGGGACAATATTTAAGTAATTTACGCTATGCGTACATAGCATGATTTAAGTAAAACAATATATACAGATAAATACAGATGGCTCGTATCGCACTATAGCAAGTTTGAACAAGTTTAGATTATACAGTATAAGTAATTGAATGCCCGAGTCAAGCAAAACATGAAATATATACGCAAATAGATAATATAGAGTTTGAAAATATTATATATATCAAAAATATAAAGGATTTGAGTGATTAAATACGAAACAAAATGCTAACATTAAGCTACAGGAATGTGGGTGTTTAAATATTCAAGGCTCCACGTTTAGGCAAGCCATGGACCCGGAAAAAAAAATTTACTATGTAACAGTCAGAATCGTCTATCTTGCTAACACACTGCAGAATTCAAACCCCAGACACGAAACTGAACATTCTAGGAGGGGTTGCCTTCTAGATATACTAAGTTCGAATCTAAAGCCCAAATTTCACAGCGCCATCTACATGACAACACATCTGATGCCATTACTAGTATGACCTTTGACCGGTGCCTGGTGGTCAAAGAGAAACAAAAGACCCTATACTAAAAGAAGTTTGGGTGGCTAATTAACGTCTATGGATTTACAAAAGAAATTCAGAAAATATATATATAGACTGAGACAGTGATAGGAATCAAATAAAATAAGAGATCAAATTTAGTTTTAAATAATTTCACAAAATTTATTTATATAAATTATATGCATAATGCCACTGTCTGCTTATATGAGACAGGGACATGTATTAAATAATTATTGGCATTATATTTTAATAAATGACAAAAGACTTTAAAACAAAATGATATATTCTATTCCTTGGGCTAATAGCATTATGATAATGTGCTTGATGAGATAGGAACATGTGCGAGGTGCTTTGAGTAATTTATGCAAGTTTAAAAAATTATTTGAAAGTTAAGTGTTATAAAATATTTATTGATTTCGAGAATAGCATGGACAAAAGCTTACTAAACAACAAAGTGGGAATGTGATCAAAGTATTTATTTGAGAATAATAATAATAGAGTTGCATTGGGAGGTCAGTATTGCTGATAATGAATTTATTAAAGTTGGAGGGTGTGACACGTTTAAGTCACGGATGCTTTGTAAAATAAATATAAAATAAAACAATATTGAATATCTGGAATAATTACGGAGGGCATCTCGCCGCTAACCTGTAGGAAAGTATTTTATGAACAGCCAAAACTTAGCGACTGTGTGACAATTGCATTTAATTCCCAGGTGTGTCATTTGGAACACACTCTGCCTGGAAACTTGCAATATACGAAAAGAACGGACTTTGCCGTGTAAAGAATCCTTGGAAAAATAAAACAAAGCGGTCTCATTAACAAATTCATTTACCAGCAATACAAGACTAGGGTATATAAAACATACTGAATGGGTTTTACTTGGATTAAAAGAAATGCCCAATCAAATTCCCAGAAATTCATTTAAAAGGGTCCGCAAATTCTCGACGTCAAGGATGTACTTTGTAATAAAAGTAAAACACGGTAATTAAAATAGGAAAATTCATGCTTGCGGGTTTGAAAAGTAAGTATAGATTTATATACGCAATCATGCATTAGGGGACACATTTAATCATTGACCTCGCACATACTCTCATATTAGATTAAAATCAATAACATGTAGGTTTTAAACTATGTGATTATATGATATATTAAAGAAAAGAATCACCCTCGAACGAGTGATTTGCAAGATAATAAAAATTGGAAATTATTTAGAAATTTAAAATATGCCTTTATAGCGGTGTCTTAGTTTCAACAAAAGGAATAATTCACTCGGTCAAAGACAATTCTGACACATCATCATAATAAAATAAAAGAAAGCTTTATAAATAGAAAATCTTAACCCAAGGATAGAGAGCAAAATGTTGAGTATATTTAAACACGTTAAAGAAATACATAATGAAGTTATGTGAGATATAAGAAAAGCAATTTTAAATAGCTATAGCATGTTAGTTATCACAAGAGCTCTTGGGTTAATTTAGGGTTACCTCTGGAGAAGCATTTAGGTAGATTGATGGTCGGCAGGTTTTTATATAATTTAACAGCAAAATCTGGAAATGTTCATATTTTTGGCAGCAGCAGCAGTTCCAGGGTCCCTGTGTGATAACTTCCAATGGTCTACGCAGCAGATGACCATTCCGGAGAGAAATAGCCTTCTCACGCTCTACTCTGTCATGTCAAGATTTACAAATTACTAGAATAGAACTCAGAATGATTTCTCTTAGAAACATTAGAAGAAAAACTGGAGAACAAAAGAAAACCATTCTTTTTATAGTAGATGTTAACAATAGAACTGCCCTGGAGCATTACAAAAATATATCGGACTTATCAGCTGTAATTAAATCTATCCCAATGTCTAAAGGAATTCAACATTAATTAATTTCTTTTATTAATTTCCCTGTGACATTCGGATTACAAACTAGATTTAATTAAAAATTACTTTTATTAATTAAAGAAAACCTTAAGTGGACATCTGCTGTTTTTAGATAAACTTATATAATATTAACTAATTAAACTATTGTCCCTCATTTATTTTAAAAGAAATATTTGGAATAACTTTTATTAAATTAAAGAAAATGATTTTACTTTTTAAATTGCAATATTTGAATCTATTTACTAAACGAATATTTACTAAATGAATTTTATTTTAAATCAAAATATATTACGACAGTAATATATTTGTAAATAGATTCAACAAAATAACTTTAACAATTTATAATTTTGATATGTTTAAAATGCATATCATAGTGTGTGCGCAATTACGACTTATATAACCTACTTTTTAATAAATCAAAATTATGTGAACATATACATAATCTATAATCTTTTATTTATTTGGAAATGACTTATATATATATAATATGAGCATTGTACTCATGGTTTAAAATTAGGCGGGATTTTCGGTATATAAGCGTATTGCAGACACACTGTGATAGATTGGGGTGCAAACTAGGGTATGAGGGTAGGAAATAGGTAAGAAAAGGTGAAACAAAGATCTTTCTGTTTCAATATATATATATATATATATATATATATATATATATATATATATTCATTAAAAAAATTCTGCTGCACTATTAAAAAAAATTAAAAACATTAGTGACTTTCCAATGTTAAAAAAACAATATGACAATATTTTTACTATCTTGAAAAACTATCATCATCATCATCATCATCATTGTCAACCATTATCATTACACTTCAGAATTAAGGTCTCTCCCAGTTCAATCCATCTTCTCCGATCTCTAGACCTCTCTTCTCCACATCACCTCTGCTTACTTTCTTATTTCATCCATCCATATTACATGTGGTCACTTTCTGGATATTTTATAATCTCTCGGAATCCAATTTAAGATTTCAGTATATATATATAAATTAAAATTAATTAGTAAATAGGATAAACATTACATATATAAAGTTAAATTCGTGCAGCATCCAGTCAGAGCGGTTCTGCAGGTAACAATAGCAAAACTGTCCAGGCTATTACTTTTGATTGATTGCTGGGGGGGGGGTAAAATATTTAATCTAGATATATATTAATAATGCAAAATATAATATTTTGAAATCATAAACTATTTCAACGTAAATTTTTAAAAAAATTATATGAATAATTAAAATATTATTTATATGACCAATAGGAATCTAAACCGACTGGTTAAAACATGTAATGATAATATCATCAATAAAAACAATATTAAATTCTATTTTCTAATTCCATTTTGTATGTCTCACAGATTAACATAGCATTTCTTTTTTTTAATATTTTTATTAGACTGAAAATGAAATAATAATAATATCATGACAAAAAAAAAAATAAACATTAAAAAAAAGTCGTATAGAATGATAATTAATAACAGTATGGTAAATAAATACTTTCATAAGGTATTATAAATAAAGTTTTCCCAGTTCTTGAAGTTTATTTCTTATTATCAAACAACGCTTCATCGAGAATAGTACTTTAGTAACGGTTAAGATAATCTGTAAAGATTAATCTTCAAACACTTAAAAAAAAGACATTGAATATAATGGAGCATTTGATAAAGTCTTTTTTCTATCAGTATTTTTATATAAAAGTTCTAATTTAATTAGTAAAAACATTAAAAAAAACAATTTCTATTCTACATTTGTTTTGTTGCCAGATAACAAATTCGGATTTCTTGTTTTTTTTTTTAAAAACTATCAAAATAGTTTTCTATAAAAAGTAATATATATTGGATTCGAACTCAGACTTTCACATGACCTCCAATTTTCATGCCATCTTATATTGCTGACCCATGATGAAAAGATAAATAATCACCAATATATGCATTTCATGCTAAACCAGCAATCGTCAGTTGATCTAGATTATAATCTCTACACATATATACAATCAGTGCTCAGCTTTATATTAAGATAGCCAATCTTCATACATACGTTAATGGATAGGCTTCAAATTACTCCAACTCACAACTCTTTAGTCGTTCATTTCATTGAAAATCTGATGATGGAACATTCAAAGTCCACGTGTTTTCATCTTATTGCTCACATTATTTTTTTCTATGGCAGATGGATTATCTTGTTTATATATTTTCCATTTTGTCTGATGTTGTTAAAAAACAAAGTAAATTGATCTTTTACAATAAAAGGTTATCTTGCATTATTATTTGCTGTTTTCTCAATGGCTTGTATTTATGCAAATGCAGTATATAAGTATGATGATGGTTATATGTGGTAGATTTGATTGTATGTGATTAATCATACAATTTATTCTTTAATGGATCACAAAATATTATATCAAACAAATATTTAGATTAATTTTATATTTAGGCAGACATATATACTTCATATGTATATACACACATTTATAGATGTGTAAATTTATATGTACATTGATAATTCTATATATTTATTTTGGAAAAAAATATACATAAAAAGCACTAGTAATGTTGTTGTTGTATTATTATTATTATTATTATTATTATTATTATTATTATTATTATTATTATTATTATTATTATTATTATTATTATTATTATTATTATTATTATTATTATTATTATTATTATTATTATTATTATTATTATTATTATTATTATTATTATTATTATTATTATTATTATTATTATTATTATTATTATTATTATTATTATTATTATTATTATTATTATTATTATTATTATTATTATTTTTTATTATTATTATTATTATTATTATTATTACTACTACTACTACTACTACTACTACTACTACTACTACTACTACTACTACTACTATTATTATTATTATTGTTGTTGCTGTTGTCTTCAGTCACATAAGTTAGAAGAGATTCAGTCACTATAAGTCTTTTATACCACCTTTCATTTTCCCTATACTAACTATGATAATAGTATTGTATGTTTATGTAGCCACCTTTTCATGATTTAATTGCCTGTCCAGAGATTCTAACTCCAATTCCCTTTTCACTTTTTTTAACTCAAGTTCTTGAGACTAAAAAAAACAAGAGAGACAAATTTGTATGTTCGCAGTTTTTAGTTGTGATCTTTACCCAAGACAATACATCCACAATGAATCAGATTGAAACTTCAGCCTGGCCAAGATTGTATATTGAGGCAGTCCTTTTTAAAAATATCTTCTACTAACTATGAAAAAAATAATCTAAAAATGGCTTAACCAATTAACAATCTGACATTTTCTTGGATTCTACCTAGTGAGAGTTTTTGAAAATGCTTACTTTTACTACTGTATAAAATCCTAATTTTATATTAAAATCACAAGTCTTCATTCACAAAGCTATAAGTATGAGAGTCGAACATTAAATCTCGAAAGCACTAAGCAGACCTATTATACATTATAGTATAATTATAGCATCACTATTTAATGGGAAAAAAGTCGCAGATTTATAATTACAATTTTTACTAGTGAAGAGAAAAACAATTTATTATATAAAAATTCAATAAGTTGGACTTGATTTCTTCTTAATTTAATTTTAAAAACTAGTAATATTTTATAAAATCATATTTGATATTTTTTATTTAAAAACAGATATGTAAATCAAACAATATACCTTATATGTCATTGACCAAGTTAGTGTAAACACTCTCTCAGAAAAGGAATAAAATAATTTTTAAGTTTTTTTTAATGTAAATGAATGAAGCCAAATTTATGATAGAGTTATCAAGTTTTACTTTAATATTTAATAATTTTCTTTATAATAAGTACAATATTGAAAAGATTTTAACTATGTTGATTTTGAAAGATAATTTATTTTTTTTCATTGTATTATGGTCCACTTTATTAACTTTTATTTCTAAAAATAAAAGACATATGTGTAAATTGAAAATTTACATGTATATTTTTTTTTGTTTTAAATAATAACCAACTAATTAGTGTATAAAAATAATCAAAAATATTTTATAAACAAGTAAAAATCATATTTCATTTATACTAAAATCTTTGCACAAAAACTTGACCAGAAAGAACTAAACACTTATAAACCATTTTCTTTTTTGTCAAGCAATGCAATATTCCTTAGATTTAAGCTGATTCTCTAATATCTAAAGCAGCTGTTCATAATATACTGATTTCTTTAGATGTTTTTAAAATGTCAATAAAAGTGTTATTGAAAAAAAATATTAAATTGCAGACTATTATCACTTTTGATAATGTTAATACAGCACTTTATAATCATGGAACATCAATGCTTTTTAGAAATAAACAAGGAACACTTCATAATGATCAGAAAAGTAGGTGATTTATCTCATACATTTTGGCTCAAATATTCCTGATGTATTATTCATTAAAGTAATAGAAATGCTATCAGAAGTAGTGATAAAAGAGATGTAGTTATAATACTAAAGCTAGGTATTATAAATCAACTTTCTTCTAACTAAAGACACTTGAAATGTGCACACTTTACTTGAATACAAACTCTTTGAGGCCTGAACATAGAATAGTACAGGTGATTAGAACTCTGTCAAGATTTAAGATCAACATGATTGCTTTTAGCAAAACTCACTTTTTGGAGGAAGGAAGTTTAATAGGATAGGTGAAGGACTACAATTTTTTTTAAAAAGACTGATAAAACAGTGTAAGATAAATGCTTGGTGTTGAGTTGCAGTAAAATTCAATTTACAATTTTCTATTACTGGAATTTTTAATTAGATCAATGAAATTCTAATGATGTTTAAATTTTATTTACACAATGGTACCACTGCTCATTGTACAATTGCATATGCTGCAACAGTAGATTCCCTGAATTCAGAGGTTTTATTCCTTGCTGGATAGCACTTTTACCACAATAGTATTGCAAAATCAAATTTTTCTTTTTGGAGACTTCAATGCATACATTGTTACAAATAGTACCCCTTGGCAAAAATTGTTGGAAATAACAGTATTGGTATAGTAAGCTCAAAGTATATGCCGTCATTCAATTTTTGCACTATATGTGGATTGACTATCACACATCCTTTTTTAGGCAGAAAAATCATTAAAAAGAAACATGTGTTCATGTATAGTCAAAAAAATAATGGCATTTAATAGGTTATTATATAGTAATGCAAAATATGTTCTTATTACATGATAAGCACAGATTATAGACTGATTATAGATTAGTACATTCCCTAATTAAAATGATACATTAAAAAGTAAGCCTATTTTAGTGAAACACACAAGAAAATTGTTGTTCATTTTTTATAACTACTATTTATGCTAAATTTCAACACTAAAGTTGTTAATTTGAACTTTCAGGATTTTCTTAGTACTGAGTTTGGGTGTTATGGATATATCTTGGGTTCACTAAAAAGAAGAATTATGACTTATTTTCTGATGATGATTTTATTATTAGTAACAATTAAAAGAAAACACATGATATTTTCTGCTCGATAAAATAATAAATTAAATGAGGAGCTTCAGAATAAATATAGACCTTATTAAAACAGGAAAAACTCTCAATACATATTGCCACTCAGTGTGAGCCAGAGTAATTAATGGATGTCAGAAGACTTATGCATAAAATCCCATCTAATGCTTAATCATCCAATATCCCCAGACTAGTTTTTTGCACTGAGTGGCAATACGTATTGAAAGTTTTTACCCTGTTTTAATAACAGTTATAAGCAAGCATAAGAAATGGTGATCATGTGATGTTTATTGGCTTAAAATATAGACCTTTAAGGATGCAAATTCAATAACAAATAATGCTTAAAATTGATTGTTGGGCTAAAAGTGGAAAGAAGATGCAGATATTTCCTCATTAGTATCACTTTAGATCTAATGCCTGATGTATTGAAAGCAACATAAGATCTTAAAAGTGATGTCACAATTATATTAAATCCTGTAATAGTGCCTTATTATAAAATCATAGTGATATTTTCAACGGCTGGAAGAAGTGTTTTTAATCACCTTTTGAATCATCATCATTGTCAACCATTATCAATCCACTGCAGGATAAAGGTCTTTCCAAGTTCAGTCCATCTTCTCCAATTTCTAGCCTCTCTTCTTCACATAATCCCCATATACTTCCTTACTTTTTCCATCCATCTCACATGTGATCTTTTCCAGGTCTTTTACAATTTCTTGAAATCCGGTTTAAGATTTCAACTGTCTATCTATTATCATCTCTTCTAACAATATATCCAACCCAAATCTACTTCAGTCTTTTAATTGTTTCAACAATGTCAGTAACACCTATTTGTTCTCTTACCCATGTATTGCATTTTTGATCTCTTCTTTTGAATTATCTTTTGAATACTGGTATAAAAATAGAGATGATAACTTTTGATGATTTATTCATTTTATCTATTCATTTATAATTTGATCAAAGATATTCAATTTTGTGAAGTCAAAACAGTTTCCTGTATGTTGTGCTACCTGATCATAATGATGTTGCTATTATTCCAATTTTTCAAAATGAATAGACAAGAGTACAGTAATTATCATAGACTATCAATTTTATCCATTGAAGCAAAAGTACTTTTAAGAATTTTGTTAAATAGGTAGCCTTAATCACAGATGAATTGTTACTTAAGGTCTTAATGTTGTAAGTAATAATTTGTTTTAATATTGTGTTTAGATTTGTAGAGGTCCTTACTGTCGCATTTTAGGTGCATAGTCTTAAGGTTATAGCCTTAATATATGCTATTTAAGATCTTAATGTGATTTTGGAGAATTGAAAAACGCTATATATATGATTTTTGTTGCAAAAAAAAATACTAAGTACAAAAGAGTAATTTATATATTGCTTTTATTGATTTAGGCAAGCATTTGACTCAATTATTTAAACTGATCTATAATATTCTTTGAAATTAATTAATTGTCCACCAAAGTATATTTTTATTATATAGTTTCTACATGATTGAATAAGAGAGTGTGTTATTATTATAAGTGGAAAGTCTGTTACATTTCAAATGAAAATTGCTGTTGGACAAGAATGCTACTTACTCCAATTATTATTTTAAGTTTTATGAAAGGATTGGGCTTATGGTAAGGCACATATGAATTTCTGTTGATTTTAACAAGTTAAAAGATAAGGGTTTTTAATCAGTGAAGAATTACGCCAGTAAATTTGCTGTATCTAATGCTATTGACTATATGCAACTTAGATTTGGATAATCTAGTCTATTGGATCATAATAAAAAACCTTTAACAAATTTTACTCAAGGATGCTGTATAAAATTTTAAAAATACATACTTGATTAAAATAATTTTATTGCTTTTAATTGCAAAATGGGGCGGGGGGAGATCATAGTAAAAAATAAATTACGTTGTTTCTGCATTAATTTTACGCTTCATTGGCGGTAAAAGCTTTTAATTCAGCAAACAAACCCAGATACAGATATCACATTTGATTATTTTCTCATAATGTTTATTTTTAAATTACGTTGTTCATAATTTTTTAAAAGTTTGATTAAATATTAACAATGATAAATCAATAACTATTATTCTTATAAAATTAAAAATATGAAAGGTTTGTTTGGCAGACACAAAAACTATTATTGAAAAACAAAAAGAAATTGCAATTGCTGAATATCAGGAGAAAAAAGATGAGGAAATATTTAAAAAAAATCGTTGAAAAAAGAAGCAATCATTAAAACGCTATTCAATAACGAAATAAAATACGATTCGTATACGATTTATTATAATTTTTATTTTCCATCAAAATATTTTATAAATGTTGAAGTACAATATTGACAACAAAAGTATTCCTTCCCTCCTTTGTATCATCATCATCAACCATTATCAATCCACTGCAGGATGAAAGTCTCTCCAAGTTCAAACCATCTATTAAGAACTGGTAAAACACATTTGTTAAAAACCTTCCTTTTCAAACACATAGGCATATTTCCTTTTAGTATCAAGTTATTTCTATCAAAAGCACTCCAACCAAGTTTAATTCTATGATTAATTTCCTCCATTATGTTTCCATCTGTATTAATAATCCGACCAAGGTATTTGTAACTGTTAACTTCTTCTAATTCATCATAATTAATCTTTATTTTCATATTTTGAGCAAATCGATTAAACATTACTTTAGTCTTTTTAACATTTATCTTTAGTCCTACTTTCCTACTTTCATCTGATAACTCCTACAACATTTCCTGCAGCTCTGAAGCATTATTTGCAAAAACAACTACATCATCTGTGAAATCTAAATGACTTAAATAATCTCCATTTACTTTCTCTCTTTTAGTTTCCCATTTTAATCCACAAAATACTTCTTGCAGCACTGCTGTAAAAAGTTTTGGAGATATGGAGTCACCTTGCCTTACACCTTTCTCAATGTTGACTTTCCCAGTTTCGTTATGTAATCTAATTGTTGCTGTTGCATTTTTATAAATATTCTTTAAAATATAACAATATCCTGGATCTATACCTTGATGATCCAATGCTTTAATCACTGAAGAAATGTTTATAGAATCAAATGCCTTTTCATAATCTACAAATCCAAAACATAATGACAACTCATATTCATTTGTCCTTTCTATAACTTCTCGCAGTACCTGAATATGATTTACTGTACTAAAACCACTTTTAAATTCAGCTTGTTCTCTTGGTTGGTGAAAATCCAATGTTCTCTGTAGATGAGTTGTAATTATCTTGGTAAAATTTTTTATATAAAACTGATAAAAGGCTGATAGGTCTGTAATTTTTAATATCTTCTTTATCACCTTTTTAAATATTAATATTATTACTGCATTCTTCCAATCATCTGGTACATCTTTATCATTTAGACATTTGGTATATAACTTTGCTAAAATTTTTTATGTTTCTTCACCTGCTTCTTTAAATATATCAATTATAATTTCATCATTACCTGGAGCCTTTCCTTTCTGCATACATTTAATTGCATTTCTCACTTCATTTAAAATTCTGGGCAATTCGGAAGATGTAATAGATATATGAGGTACTTGTTCTTTATTACTATATAATTCTTGATAAAAATTTTCTACCAATTTCATGATGTCATCTCTCTTTTTAGTAATAATTCCATCTTTCTTTCTTATTGCAGATATAAATTTTCTACCAATACCAAAATGTTGTTTTACATTCTTAAGACTTTTATATTCTTCTACAGCTTTTCTTGCTAGTTCACAGTTATACTTTCTTATATCATTTTCAACTCTTTTCTGCACCATTTTACAAAATTCGAGATATTCAATTCTTTTTAATGCATCATTTTTGTATATCTTCATATTTCTTCTTTTCTTCATAAATTCTCTAGTCTCAGTAGAAATGTTATTGGTCAATTGCTGCTTTTTTCCACCAGCTATCTTTGTTGCAGTTTTTAAAAGTGTATCAGTTATTTTCATATTAATTTCATTCAAATCTGAATCATGTTCAAAATCTACTAATACTTGAAACCGATTTGTAAGTTCTAATTTAAATTCATTAGAATGTTTCTGAAGATTAGGAATATCAACTGTAAATATTGTTTTTCTTAACAATTTTTGTCTTTCTAGTTTTACATTAACACGTATCTTGTACCTTACTAATCGATGATCACTTCCTGTGTTAAATCTATTAAGAACATTACAATCTTGAAATATGTATTTCCTGTTAGTCAAAATATAATCCAATTCTGCTGTACCTTCATTTGGATGCTTCCATGTCCATTTTCTTTTAACATTTTTCTCAAAAAAAAGAATTCATAATATAAAGTTTTTCTTTTTCTGCAAACTCCACAAGTCTATGTCCTCTCTCATTTCTATTACCATAACCAAAATTACCTACAGCACTTTCATCTTTCATTTGTTTACCAATTCTAGCATTAAAGTCTCCCATAACAATTTTAAAATGTTGTTTACTCTGATCAAAAGCCTTTTGTACATTCATATAAAAATCTTCTACTACTTCATCACTATGAAAACTTATTGGGGCATAAATCTAAATTATCTGCATTTGGTATCTGCTATTAAGTTGTATAACTAATCTTGCCACTCTGTCTGATACACCATCAATCTCCACAATATTGTTCTTCCACTTTTTATTTATAATGAATCCTACTCCACTTGTATTTCCAATATTTGTGCCTTTATAGTAGAATATATGTCCATTTTTTAAATCAATTGTCTCTTCACCTTTTCTTCTAACTTCACAAAGTCCAATAATATCCCATTTAATATAAGAGAGTTCTTCTTCTAATTCTTGCAATCTTTCTTCACTTGAAAGTGATCTGCAGTTGTAAGTACCTAAATAAAAAGTTGTCATCAAATGGCAGCCTGGGTCCACAATCAGGGGATTCTTAGCACCCTCTGCCTTCGGCCACTAACCGCTGCCTTGGTTGGTGACTTTACAGCCTTCTGGGAATAAGGGCCATGCTTTATTTTTGTCTGTCATAATTGTATATATGTATTGGAAAAATATTTATCATTTACACAAACATTCATTCTGCCTTATCAGTCACTGAGAAGAAAGACCATGGTGTTTCTTGATCTTAAGCTCAGAGGTAAAAAGCCAATAAACCCACCATGCTGGCTAATGCATGTTGGTGAGCAGACCATCCCTGTTCATATACTATATGAATAAACACATAGTAATAACAGCTGCAATGACATGAACGTATGGAGTGGACATTAGGAATTTGCCCTGCTCAGTTCCTTTAAGGCCTCCAAGAGGAATCAAAGGGTCTCCTTTCAGTTAATAGCAAACTCCTTTCTGCAGCCATATATATATATATATATATATATATATATATATATATATATATATATATATATATATATATATATATAGTGAATATTCAGATTAATGATCAAAGTATTTAAAAAAAAATAAAGAAGTTTGTTGATCTTGTTTGGATTTTCCTTTTGCTTGATGAACAGATAATAGGAAATCTTGAAAATATAAGTTTAAATTGATAACCATGGCAACCTAAAGCTTTTTAAATAGTATTCTTTACTGCTAATTCAAGCCTTAAAATACGAAATTCGTTATAATCAAACTCAAGAAAAACATATAGGCAAATAAATAAATTTTGGGAAACAATTTAGTATGATATAAAAGTTTACTTAAATAAGATCAATATTATATTACATATTTTTATTTCTGTTACTGCAATCACCATAATAACATTATTACATATAATTCAATGTTTTTATATCAGATATATTTGTTTATAAATTAATTAAAAATTATTATTATTAAAAAAATATGTAAATTATTTATATTTATAAAGTGAATAAAGGTTGTAATAGCAATTCTGTATTTTGGTTTAAAAATAATAGGAAAAATCATATCGAATTTAGATTTCATTTCCATGCATCCATTTTTTTCCAAACTTACACCAAGCAGGAAAAAACTGTTGGGAAATATTGTTTGCCATTGAGCTTTATTTGAGTGAATTCCAATAGTTGTTATGACATCCACAACGTCAGAAAGAGATCATATAAATAGCCAGAAAAGACTATAAGAGAAATCTATCATTCTTTTGTCATTTCCAGGAACAAACGAGTTTCTATATTCTTTTAAATAAAAATTCTTCAATAATTTTTTAAACTGTTAAACTACAAAAATATGGAAGAATAGAAACCTAAATTATCTGCCCATTCATTCATTTGAATGGCAGTTTGTGAAAAAGTTCCAAAGAAGATGGCAACAAAATGTGAGAAGGGAAACCTATAAAAAAATGTGTTGTAAGAAATTGGCTATTTTTAAAACAAACAGATTCCAGGTTTAAAAATTGGTGTATAATTATCTTTGCATTGATGAATACCATGTTACGAGCTAAAAAAACATTCAAGATCAACTGGATTAATTTATATCATAAAAAGGCTAGTTAAATTGCACTCTCCTCTTTAAAAAGGAAAAAGAAAAAGGGCTGTTATTAAAATTCACAGGATTATTCTATCTGAACATTATTGCCAATAAAAGGAAACCTTTAAATTTTGACTTATCTTTTTTTTGAAATAAACTCCTCTCTACATCATAGGACTGAGGATAAATAAATTACGATGGATGAATGGATAATGAAAGTGGACAAACTTTTACATTGGGTATAATTTTTTTATGCATATGTGTGAATATTTTTATATATTTCTCAAAAGAATAATTTAAATTTTATTTTATATAATAGATAGTGTACATTTAGATTTAATAGGATTTACGAAATGAAGGGCTCTGAGAGATTCATTTACAAATTAGTTAAACTCTTGTGTTAATGCGACATATTTTTTTTATTCAGTTTGAATTTTGTATGTTCTAAATTTTAATATGAAATATCGAAAAAAAAAAGGAGTTTAAATATAAAGCTTTATTTTGTTTGTTTAATTATTATGCTAATGAACAAATAGAAAACCATTTCATTTAATTGCATATATTTGGTATCTGTTATCTAGAAAATTTTTCATTAAGATATTCAAAATCTCTCCTTCCATTCATTTTCTTCTTATATACATGTCATTTTCGCAACATATTTTAGAGTTAGCCACCGAAATTTTATCATTTTTTTTTATTAATTCAATCAATCAGAAATAGATTAATTTTCTATTGTATTTTGTTGTTAATCTTACCGATTTTCTTTTATATAATCCAATAAATTGAGTTGATTTAAATGCCAAGGCTCTGTTAATTTTTTTTATTTGAATTGCGTAAGATTATTCGGCTATTTAAATTCTGTTCAATATTTGATCACAACTTGGTAAGTGAACTGAAATATAAGATATGGTATGTTTTGCATATTAGCATTTTTATTTTATTCCCATATAAATTTTATATTTAATGCTGCATTCACATATATTTGTATATTATATTTTATTTTAGTTAATATTACAAGTAATATCATCAGCTTAGAGTTGATTATTTCTTTGTTGTCTAATCCCATTATAAAAATCTAAATAGATCATATTTTATCATTGGTTTAGAATAACTTGTCTTAAAAATATATTTTTTTAAACTTCTCTAAAATGAAGAATAAAATTTCATTGACCGGTTTAATTGAAATTATCTTTGAATTGGAATAAATGTCTATTATAATCATATATTTTAATTATTACTAAAAACCCATTTCATATTCATTTATTTGAGGGTTTAAATAGATAATATTAATAATTATAGGTTAATAAACATCCAATAAAAACTTAATATATCTTTTATATAATGTGATTGGGCATTGTAGAGTTAGAAATTAGCTAATAGATTGTTGATAATAAATTCTCGTGGAGTATTCTATTTTAACATATAAACGAAGCAATAATTAAGTATCGCTTTATTAGAAGATATGAATGAATTATTTATACATTACTTTATAGCTTCTTATTAAACTAGATGTAGATTAATTTGTTTAGGCATTTAAAGGAGTGCACAGGTTTTCAAAGTATTTTTAAAAGAATATGAAAACTAGTTGACTTCAATAGAATATTGTTAATTAAATATTAAAGTAGAAATAATTGTGTATTGCTTTATTGAAGGATACAATGAAATGTTTATACCTTCTATTTAATGTTTATTAAATTGGATATACATTTGAGTCAAATATTATTTTGCTTTAATATTTAAATAGTGTCTACATTTAAAAATGTTTTGTAAAATGCAATTATAGTTATTCAGGCTCATCTGTTTAGATAAAATTCAGTATCATTAAATATTAAAGTAGATTTAAATTATTACAATAACAATAAATTAATAAAGTATATTGGAATTTTCTTTGGTTATTAATTGGATTTGATTTTTGTTAGATTGCTAATCAAATAATTAGCCTAATCATATATTATTGTCTAGGGCAATGATATATGATTTCACTGCTCATTGCAGTTTACTTTGTAATTGTGGTGGATTTGTTGATGTCTGGAGTAGATAATGTGATGGATTTGTTGATGTCTGGAGCAGATAATCTCATTATTCTTTTGTTTTACATATAGCTTAAACAAATTAGACTTTAATAGAGATTATTAGTGCTTTATGATGGTTTATTTCATAATGGCGACCCGATTGAGCTAGACTAGATTAGATTAAATTAGATTTTTTTTTGATTTTGATCAGATCAGATTGATCCTCCTACACATCACCAGCATTGATGGATTCATGCAGTTACTATATATATATATATATATATATATATATATATATATATATATATATATATATATATATATATATATATATATATATATATATATATATACAAGAAATAGGTTAAATAATAAATAAATAACTCATACTATATGTAACTGAACAAGAAGTAACTAAAGTTTCCAATGAATTATATCATATTTACAATCCTATCACAAACATCTATCAGCCCCCAAATTAGTCAAACCTCTCACACCATAGATACATTAGAAAGATACACTTTGTCAAACAAGTCAGTAAGAACAAATTTATTAATTAATTTATTGACCATTATTAAGAATCTATAAAGCATATTTTACAATTCATATATACATCATTTCTAAAGAAATCCCAAAAAGGTAGGTAGGCCAATGAAATAATTATTTAGATAAACTTAAAGAGACAATAATAATAATAATAATAATAATAATAATAATAATAATAATAATAATAATAATAATAATAATAATAATAATAATAATAATAATAATAATAATAATAATAATAATAATAATAATAATAATAATAATAATAATAATAATAATAATAATAATAATAATAATAATAATAATAATAATAATAATAATAATAATAATAATAATAATAATAATAATAATAATAATAATAATAATAAAAATAATAATAATAATAATAATAATAATAATAATAATAATAATAATAATAATAATAATAATAATAATAATAATAATAATAATAATAATAATAATAATAGAATATGCCCCACCACTCTCCACACTATCTCATAACACTGATACACTTGAACACATATATGTGGAAAAGATAAAAAATCACCAATATACTTATTTCATGCTAAACCAGCAATCATCAGTTGGTCCAGATTACCATTTCTGCACATATATGCTATAAGTGCTCAGATATATATATATATATTAAGATAGCCAATCCTTATACTTTAATGGACAGGCTTCAATTTACTCCACACTCCAACTCTTCAACCATCCATCCAATTGAAAATCTGATGATGGAATGCTCAAAGGCCACCTTGAGGCTGAGATTCTTGTCTCACTCATGTTGACCTAAGGCCAATTTGACCCTTTATACACAGGACATAATCCATTTAATACAAGGGATGGGCAGACATCTCTACTATATAATAACTGAAACACATAGGCATATTATATACCTGTGTTTATATATGTAATATATATAGGGTATATGAGCACAGACTTTCACATGAACCACCACTCTTCGCACTATCTCATAACACTGGCACACTTGAACACATATACGTTGAAAAGATAAATAATCACCAATATATGTATTTCATGTTAAACCAGCAATCATCAGTTGGTCCAGATTACCATCTCTACATATATATGCTATAAGTGCTCAGATATATATCAAGATAGCCAATCCTTATACTTTAATATCATTTTCAATAACAAAAATGTATGATAAGAAAATAAAAATTACATAAAATGATTTAATGTCATAAATTAAGAAAAGAGGGAAAAAACAACAACTTGATGTAAGTTTTCTTTAACTAAATTTAATGTGTATCTGCCTCATAATGCCATAAATTTCTGATATATTTGAGAGCCATATATATGTACAAATTGTTATCTAAACACTTAATTTTTTTGCTAAATGGTATAAGCTATTAGCAATTCGATTATTTATTTATTTTTTTAAAAATTTCTAACTTTGTCCAGTAGTAATTTTCCATGAAAACAATCACTAGTTGACATTTTTAGACTATGTTTGATATAAACTTTAGAACATAAATGGGAATCTATAAATAATATTTATTAGCCATTCATTAGACTAGAAATTATATCCTTCATGAATAATGTTCCTGTAGTGTAATTTTCACTGCACCACTCTCACATAAGGTTTGGACTGTTTTTTCCCCACTTTTAACATCTTGTGAAGGGATGCATCACAAACATGATCATAGACATGAAAAAGATATTTGATCTCCAAGATGCATATTACATACTGAATCAGCACTCATCAATTGGCCCAGATCACAATCTCTTACACATATTGGTATCATTATTCAGTCTACATAGATAGCCTATTACTACAGTTTAATTGCTGAGTGTCAAATTTGCAGCCTCCACAACTTTGACACAAACTACTGAATGGAAGTATATTAATAATTTTTATTAGCCAATCATTAGACTAGAGATTATTAACACAAGGAATAATATTCCTGTAGCATTATTTTCACTACACCATTCTCATGCAAGGTAGAGACTGACTACTATCTGCTTTTAACACCTTGTAAGTTGATGTAACTATAAACATATGACCATTTTAAAATAAATTCTCTTTTCATCTTTTCTTTTAATCTCACAAAGTCTAATATTATTATTTAATATTAAACAATTTTTCAAATTCATATAATAATTTTGTTAGAAAGTAATCAGTAATTATAGGTCAGCTATCTAAATGTGTAATCAGCATATTCTTATAAAAATCTGTCTTAGGTTGACAAGAATTACTTCAACTGATAACTTTACAGCCTCCTAAAAATAAGGACCATAATCTAGTTGTCTTCCATGTTTGTAAATATTTAATGAAATAGTCATCCACACACATATTCATTTTGTCTTCAAAAAGCAATAACCGATGTTTCAGTTAAGAATTATCAGGCAATTGAGAAGAAAAACCACGATACATCTTAGCCTCAAACTTAAAAGTAAAAGCCAATAAACTCACAACACTGGATGGGACATGCTGGTGAGAGACTCATCCATGTTTATTTATCATGTGAATAATCATATAACAATAATAGATGCAATGAAAAGGCCTTAGAAATTTGCCACCTGGGTTCCTTTAAGGCATCATAGAGGGATCCTATAAATATATAAATATAATTGTTTGTCTTTTTATTTTATTTACTTAAAAAAAACGTAGTAAATAATTTAGTTTGCAAATTATAGACTATTGAAGACAATTTTACAATTTAAGATTAAAGTTCTTTATCTTCGGTCCAGTTAATGACGTTTTTGGAAATCAAAAAAATTTCCTATACTGATTCTATAGTCATTAATTTAAATTACTTACATATTAAATTAAGTCAATTAAAAATTTATAGAGAAACTAATTTTAAAGTATTTTTGGGTTGTAATGTTATGAAAATGTAGTCTTTGTTTTCGTATACTTCATAGATTTTATTTAAACCTTAGTTTATTTTGTAAAAAACAATTCTCACGAAAACACGCATATACATTTGCATATAAAATATTAAAATCGAAAACTTTGTTATTTTCTGAGGCTATTGCCAATTTGTATATGTGTTAACTGAAAGGCTATCAGTGGTAATAATGATTATTTCATATTATTGGACGTAGTGATATTATATTGTATCATGGATTTACCAGCTGTTTATGAATTGGTTGTAGAGATACGATGGCGGACCCGAGAACTTATGGTCCACTGATCGCAAATCAACTGTCATTTCTGGTGCTGTGAATTAGGCAGTAATAAAATGGCGGACTCAAGAGCAACTAAGCTCTATGATTTTGGGTACTCGAACATCATATGATTCCCACAAACTATTAGATTATTTTTATTTATTATTAATTTACCATTAGTGAAAAAAGGGTTATTTTTTTGTTTACTTTACCACCATCTCTATTTGATAGCTATTATCATTTTGTTTTTTCTCTTATTATTTACTGATCTTTCATAAAGATTTTAGATCTATATTATTCTGTCAAAAAAAAAAATATTGATTTTTTTTTAAAAAAAAGCCGATTAAACAAGTAACATTGTCTTGCTGCATTTGCTTTTAAAAGTGAACTTTATTTATCTTAAACTTGTTACATTGCGTATTAATACCGTTATTACAATATTTTTTTTCATCTCGAGATTCTTTAGCGAGATATTTACATCTAAAAAATAATCAAAGCTAAAATAAAAAAATGTAAATAGATTATATATATATGTATTTAAAACTACCTTTGTTTAGTTGTATTAATCTAATACAATGGGTCTATGTTAAGTGATCTGTAGAAACAAGATTGCATAATTAAATATTTTAAAAATAAAAATCCCACGATTAAACATAAAAAATATTTGAATATTGAGAGGTGAGGGGGGAGGGAGTAGTGGTGGTGACGTTTTAGCATTAATTTCAGGTATTTAATGAAAATTATTGCTGTAAACCAA
Source organism: Epiperipatus broadwayi (assembly GCA_028023455.1). Classification (NCBI taxonomy): domain Eukaryota; kingdom Metazoa; phylum Onychophora; class Udeonychophora; order Euonychophora; family Peripatidae; genus Epiperipatus; species Epiperipatus broadwayi. Next base: position 3,130,782 of record JAQFVV010000147.1, on the reverse strand, counting down.
AAGCATAGTTAAAACATATTAAACATATCTAAATTGTTTAAGAACTTTCAATAACTTTTTTTTATTAACAGATTTAATTAAACACTTTTATAAAGATAAAACTTAATTATTTCAATATTTACTGAAAATCTGTGGTGGATGAGTGGTTAGCACAGCTGCCTTACAAGCAATTGTCCTGAAGTTCGCTTCCCGACTGATGCTTTGACTTATGGAAAAAAAATCTTAGTCGGTCACATTTATATATATTATTGACATGACATTATGTGAACATCAAAAATAATTTGCAAATTTTTTCTCTAGCTCCGATTTTCGTTTCGCATTGCACCATACATATGAATTAAAAAATTAATTAAATATTAATTAATAATAATTAGAAAGAGAAATGCTTTAATCTCTTTAATGTGTAACTTAAACGTTTCTATAATAGCCAAATGATGTAGTTTTTGACTATAGAGGGACCTCTCAAACATCAGCACAAGATAGAGACTTTATAAAGATAAGAGCAGCAGTCTTATCTTTAACTTAAATTGTTATTTATATAGACCAATCTGAAGCATCTTGATATGAGATCGTGAAAATATTACTCTCTTCACATTTATTCTCACAAATTGCGATTTTATACTTAGTGAAAGTTCATGTTCTCAAATCAAAGTGCTTCAGATTGGCCTATATAAATGAGAATTTAGATTAAAGATAAGATGGTCACTCATTTTTATAAAGTCTGTATCTTGTGTTGAGGTTTGAGAGGTTCCTCTATAGTCAAAAACTAAAATGTTTGACTATTATATAAACATTTAAGGCATCTGCAAAAAGGTTAAAGCCTTTTTCTAATTACAGACTTCCTGTGCACTTGATAAATAATCAGACCATTAATTAATGATAAACAATTTAAAATCATCATTAGTAACCATTTGTTAATAAAATAGTTATCCTAGCTCAGAAAAAAAATTTGAAAGATATACAGAAAAAAATAACCATGACTATTGCTTAATACACAGAAAAAGATAACTGTGGCTATTAGATAAAAAGACCTTTTTATGGCTCTAGAGTTCACAAGAAGTTCGAGTGACAGAATTGATCTTGGGATCTCTTAACCCCAAGTCAAACACTCTACCAAACTACACAAATCAATATATCAACTAGTAAAAAACAAGTACGATCATATATAATAAATATTAATCCTTCAGATTTTTGTTCCACATCTTGTTTGTAGCAAATATTTTTTCACAAAAGCCTTCAGAATCTTATCTAATTGTAGTTCTTTATAACGTTACATTCTCATGATTAGAATAAAAATAAATATAATCTGTTATGTTACTGTTTTTATATATAAATAATTAAATACAATCTAAAAAGGTTAGTAACAACAAAATAAATATTGTTAAAAAAGCTTTATTTTGACAATGTTTTATTTTTCCCCTTAGTGTAATATATGAGAATTTACAAAGCATTATAAATACGTAAAGCAATAGAGAATAATAAACATTATTTAAAAAACAAAACAAAGATATTTTATGGTAAATATAAATATCATTTTAAGAAAGAAGCAGTCTTGTAATATTGATTGCTTTCACTGAAAAATAAAACTAAGAATAAATCATAATAGAGTTCAATTAGGCAAGGAAACCTTAAAAAAAATAATACAGAAAAAGTTATAAGAACTAGTTGCATAATGCCAATTAAAAAGCAATCATGACCATATTTGTTAATGAAATGATTCAAAATCTATTTTTGATATATATTTCATATGATGACCATACTCCTTTATAATTGGTTGATTTGGGTGAATATTGCAGCTATTTGTGGAAATTCATATATATTTGACAAGACACTCAAAATACATGAAAATACTAATCAAATGATGAGTGGAAAGAGTTATTAGTCAAGAAAGGCCAAAAAGTAAAAACATTATAATGTGATAATAAAGAAAAATCATATTAAGAAATGCAAGAATAAAGCCAACTATATGTATAATGAAAATATTTTTTTAATTTTTAATGAAATCTATAACAAAAAACATATTAATGGATAATAGAATTTAAAAAAAGGTTTAGTTTTGGGAGCAATCAGTGATGATTGATGATTTCCCTAGCAACATCACTGCTAAAACACATTTTCATCTTATTTACATGGAAATGATATCCCAACCTTTAATTTGTTTACAACACAGCAATTTCATAAAAAATTCTAATCTAATATATACAATTCTGTGGGAAAGACAAAATATTATTAGCAGGATATTAAAAACAATTGTGATCTGAATTCTTGTACCGTTAAAAATAGGCATCTGGATTTAAATCTGTATAATCACTTGGATTACAAACAAAAGAAATTTACTTTTATTTGTAATTAAACCAATGATATTTAGTGAACAGTAGAGTAAAAAGTGGTTTAGTTTTTAAAGTTATTAGTAATAATGGTTGATTTCCCTAGCAACACTACTGCTAAAACATATTTGTATATTATTTACATGGACAGGATTCCAATTTTTAATTTGTTTACATCACAATAAATGCATAAAAATCCTAATCTAATATATATAATAGCTTTTAGTTCATTAAATATATTTTAATCATATAAATAAGATATTTGAAAAAGATAAATGATTCATTGCTAAATTTCAAGCTGAATCAGCATTCTTTAAACTATATATATATAAACAAAAATGCAAGTTAAAAAACTTGCTATATATATATATATATATATATATATATATATCATTAGTAGTAAGGATTGGTGTCAAAGTTGCAAGTTAAAAAACTTGCCACTTTTAAATTGAATTGTAACAACTTTCTATCTATAAATAGAGGGTGAATAATGAAGCTATGTGTAAGTGATTATAATCTGAGCCAATTGATAAATATTGGTTTACCATGAAATGCACATGTTGGAGATCATTTGTTTTTTCAGATCTTTGCACATATATGCCAGGTCTGTACAACAGAATAGTAGTTTGAATTACCCTAAAAATATATAGCTCAAAATCAGGTTTAAATAAATTTAAATATATATACAAGAAGTTAAATAATTCCATGTGTTTATATGTCATTCATTTGAAAAGCGAAGTTATTTTAAAATGTATCTGTGATGAGAGATAGTGGTCTGACTTTCTGTGATGACATATAGCTATGATATGATGCAGCTGAGATAATGGATATACTGATAAAAACCAAAAACTTGAATCTATACTGAACTCTATATTTTAACGTCTAAATCAATAATCATAACTATAAACTCTCAAAAATTTTGTTGGCTTATCAAGTAAAGCAAATATTGATTGTCTATTAATATTATTATGTTAAATAACAAGACTATGATGTTTTCTCTCATACTACTACTTATTAGAGTAGATTGTTTCCCATACAGATTTCATCAATTATAACGTCCTATAAATACGTTTCTCCATTTTTTAAAGCGCTGTTGATATTTAAGAAAAAATAAACACACGCACTAAAAAACGATTTTGGAAGAAAAAATACACAGGATTAAAAGCTATTATATTAACTATAATACAAGGAAGTATTTAAAAATATTATTAATGTAATAGTAAGTTTTATTTAGATAGCCTAACAACCAATGTTACACCTAGTAAATGATAATAACTTTTAAACATTATATTTAAACACGGGTGTGTGAATTCAAGAGTATTTGTGTTTTAAAATGCAGTAAATTTGAAAAGATATAATTGGAAAATGCTTAAATAGGTTTATTCTTAGGGTTAAATAAATGGGTTTATTATTAATTAAAAATAAGAACTTTAAAATGAAATAAAACGAAAGTCATTTTATTTAATATTTATTATTATAAGACATTTTTATTTGTAAAATAAATAATTGTGTATTTTATTTTATTACAAATTAATGTAACATAGTTTGTTATCTTGAATTTGGCACTTTAAACTTTAAAATCTCATCTGCTTCCGACCGTTTCCATAGTGACAAAGCAGAATATTCTCATATAAACCCCAAAAATGAAGTATTGTGGATAAAAATTTATGAAATCACTAATCATATGCAGAAATGTATAAATACAACTATTTGTCAAAATTTGTTTAGTCTTCTTTAATCACAGTGCATTGAAAGATCACATTGGATTTTCAACCTGGAATTAGCCATTTTGTTATCCTAATCAATAGCATGTCAGAATAGAACCTGGCTAAACATTTATCTCTTAAGAGCAGATAGTCCTGAATGGGAAAATTAAATTATTAACAATGTTTATCATTCAGTAATGCATTTAAAGGAATGAAATTTTAATATTTTGATTCAACTGTAAATTTGTTTAAATTACTTGTGGAATGCTATGGCTTGTTATATTACTGCAATAATCATTCATCTCTTCTCTAAAGATTAAATCACATGTTTGGAATTATATTGGCTCTACCAACCAAAAGTGTTTACTGAACAATATAAAATTCATGGGAATTTATGGTTTAATGTATTATTTCATTTTATACTTATGAAATCTACCTAATACAGTAAATGAATATTATAAAGCAAATTCAGATTTATGGATTAATGAACAGCTTGGCCTCACATGTGTGGAAATGACCAACTCTGGCTAAATAATATAAAATTCACTTGAGACAATGGATTAATAAATTGTTCCATACTATAATGATGAAAAACTATTTAAAGCCTTGGATATTCTGTAAAAACTAGCTTAACTTATGGATTAATATTTTTATTGGATATTAAAGTGAATACAGTAATCCAATAAATAATGGATTTATATTCATCAGTATTATATCTTCATAAATATGCTTAGAGACATTAAAATTTATAAAGCTATCTTTTAAAAAGAATTAATTACTGCATCAACATCTGAAGAAATATGAATAAATAATTGGCGATTTGTTGAATGTTTTTGGAAAATCAATATTAGTGAATTTCTGCTATCAAAATCCAGCCTTCAAAATTAATTAAGCCCTTATAGAAATAATGTATATGAAATTTATCTTAATGGAAGTTCATCACATTATAAAAGGCCAAAATATCTTTTATCCAATAGGAAATATTTAAAGTGTACCTGGATAAAGTTTCTTAGACTTTTTATTTAATGTCTCTGAATTATAGTTTTTTATCCTATAGATAACTATATTGTTTGATTATTTTAATATTATAAAGTTATTTTTACAATGGGTTAATAAAAGTTTTCTTAGAAGAAGGAAGACATAGGTAATACAGTGTATTTATTAATAAATTCAGGCAAACATGTGTATTTGTAATTATAATATGCATCTGAAATTTGTTATGTTAAACTTTAAGCTAAAGTAAAATATGCAAAATCCAAGTTAGCAGTTATTTTCTCCTAATATTTTATTGATCCTTTAAATCAACCATATATTTTCTATAATAAAAGGTATTTAGAATAAACAAGTAAATAGTTTAGATTGTGCTTTACACAAAAAGTGAAGCTTGTCTCAATCTTATTACAAGTCATATGGCTTAGCGCTTTCAGAGACCTTGTGTCTCCATAATCATAGCCTACTTTTAACTGAAGTTTAGTTTTGGTTTATGTAAAATTTTATGCAAATTTTATAACGACCATTTTCTGGAGATTGCAAAGCAGGATTCTTTCCGGTTTATTGCACAATTATCACTTGCAATAAAGCACGCCTCTTTAATTTTTCATTTTATATCATTGCATTCCATGCATAGTGCCCTTGCCATAGTGGGTTCGAACACATGGCCTGTTGGTTTTTTGGTGCTCGAAGAATATGCACGGAACGCAATGATATAAAACGAAAAATTAAAGAGGCGTGCTTTATTGCAAATGATAATTGTGCAATAAACTGGAAAGAATCGTGCTTTGCAATCTCCAGAAAATGGTCATTATAAAATTTGCATAAAATTTTACATAAACCAAAACTAAACTTCAGTTAAAAATAAGCTATAATTATGGAGAGGTCTCTGAAAGCGCTAAGCCATATAACTTGTAATAAGATTGAGACAAGCTTCAATTCTTTGCATAAAGCACAATTTAAACTATTTAATAATCAAAGGTGAAGTAAAAAAACTAGTATTTTATTTCAATAAACAAGTAAATAGATATAAGGTTACCTTTTCTTCTTATTTTGCCCAAGAGGCACTCATACAAATTAATGAAGAATATATTGGTATATTAAATTATTCTCATGGCATTGCTAACCACAAACATTACTGTTTAGTTGAGTTTGACTCCTAACAATATGGTATTAAAGTTTTTAGGCTAATATAAGCTTGAAAGGTATATATTATGACATGCTACCAAAATCTGTGATAGCCAGGTCTCATTAAAGTTATATATTTTAAGAATAATAGAATGAGTTGGGTAAATGTTTTTATCGTTCATGAGAGAGTTGAGAAATAAGTCTGATACTTATAATAAAATGGTTGTTTTTGCGCTTTAATGCTTAAATTGAATAAACATTATACAGCCTTTTTCAATGAAATATTTTGTTATCATATAATGTTTGTGGTAACACACATTTAGAATTCGAGTAGAAATTATTTATTAGTTTAAAGACCTTTAGAGGTCCCTAGTATCGCATTTTACACGCATGTGATTGAGGCTACAGCCTTAATGAATATTATTTAAGTATAACAATGCAATATGATGTATAATCTTTTCAGAGAACTTATTATTACTATGATTACATTTGTCTCAATATTGTTTTTTTAATAATAGTTTTATAATTAATAAATGAATGTTTACAATTTTTTTTAATTATATGGCTGTTTGTCATTAAATGAAAATTAACATCATCATCTATACATTTTATAAATAAATATGGTTACAATTACACTTTATTTTAAGAATAAAAAAACAAACAAAACGTTTTTTAAAAAGATTAAAGTAAACTGGCTCTGAAGTAGATTGTAAAACAGTCTAAACCAGCTGTTCTCAACCTGTGGGTCGCAATCCCTTTGAGGGTCTAACAACCCTTTCATAGGGGTCGCATAACCATTAGAAAACACATATTTTCGATTCATAACAGTAGCAAAATTACAGGTTGGGGGGTCACCACAACATAAAGAACTACATTAAAGGGTTACGGCAGGTGTATGTGCATATATGTACAATAAAAGGTTTTTTGCTAAAAATTGTTAAAAGTGGTTTGGATAAACTTGCACTATTCCCATTTTAATTAACATTGAATTTGCCGAGACATGAATCGATACAATAAAATCCCTTTGCTATCTTAATCATATCAAGAATAGATCAATTTAAAATTGTTGAGATTAATAATTTTGCAGAATAATAATTGTTATATTTTATTAAGAATCCCGAGATAAATGTTTGTTCCAAACAAATGTAACCTGAGAGTGAGAAATAACTTGCTAACTTTATTAAGTAAAAAAAGTTTTATTAAGAGTTATTTATACATTATATACACAATTATACGTTTCGTGTAAAGTTATAAGAATACCTTGAGATTATATTATTCAAAGTTTATGAGAATATCCCGAGACATTACTGACATTATTATAATTAAAATCACACATAACTATGCAAATCGAATAGTATTTGCTGTGTCCGCAGTACGCGATCTAAAAACAATCTCTCGAATAAATTCTAGTTTTTTTCTGGAGTGTACAAACTTGTAAGCAATTTTTACAAAATACAACAGTATTTATATATTATTATTATTAGTGATATTAGTAGATTAAATAACTCTTTATAGATATTAAGCTTTAATTTTTATCGTAGATATTAAGCTTTATATATAATTTTTGTTAAAATATTCTCCCTCTTATATATGATTAATATTTCGTATGGATCTAGTTCGAGTTTTGGTTCCTCAGCGTACGGCCTTTTCTGGTTCCGGTCTCGTGCATGTCGTAATTCGTTTACAAATTCATTGGTTATAATATATATGACAAAATAATGATGCTTCATAATAGTTAGAAACTGTGAAAGCAAGAATATAAAATCAAACACTATTTTGTTCAACTTCTGTTAAGTAATAATATTGAATTAATAACCGAATAAATTGATATATTAGAATCGACATGTAAAATAAATAAAGAAAGCAGATTTTTTTTTGTTAAAAATGTATTTTATGCAAAACATACATTTACGAGTTGATTTGAAAGTTATAAGCTCAGAAAATTAATTTTTAGTATACATAACAAGTTTAGATATAAAGTTAAATATAAAAAAGTACATTTAATACACACGTAGAAGTGCGCGCACGTGTATAGGTAAAATAAAAGATCCGCTTTTAATCGGTCTAAAATAAGATCAAATAAAAAAATAGAACAATACGGTACTTTTGCAAAGATTGCTAGCATATAATAATAGAAGGCTGAATATTATTTATGATTTATTTTTTTTATTACATCTGAGCCAGAAATATATATATATGTTTATAAGCGCGTGCCTGCTTTTATTTTAAATTCCTAACGGAAGCAAAAAATAAAATTATATTATACAACATGTCCATAGAGAATATTTGCACAGTGTAATTAAATTACATCAAATCCATATATAAAAAGAAATTTGACATTCTGACAGCTAGATTTGGTTAAAAGTAAATATTTATTACTATTATAATAATTCTTTTTTTTTTTTAAATGTTATATTTCTACATCAAAGTCATTATATTTAATCGCTTAATTATATATTGTAAAAAATATTACTTTCAAAATGCCACAAAATCACATACTTTAAAAAAATTTTTTTTTTTTTTTACTGAAATGCAGTAACGTTAAAATTTTTATATTTCTGATGCCAATACCCCCCCCCCCCCCACATCCCGCAAAAAAAAAAAAAAAATCCGGGCAAACGTAAATTAGTTTTTTTGCTTTTTATCAGAGCGTCTCTTACTTTAGGTGAGCTAGAAATGAACTTCCGTGCCCATGTTGATATCTCGATACTTTTTATTATTTCACTCCCATGCAAAGTAGGAACAGGCTTCAATTCATTTTCAACACCTTGTGAAAAGATGAACAATCATTGTATGAGAACAGTATAATATGGGATATTAAATTGTCAATATGGATATGAAGTTAAGGGTTTGATATCGCTAACTCATCTGAACAATGAAAGTTATTCAAAAAATTGCATGCATATTGAGAGAGGATGATTTGCTTCATAGATGTATGGTTGTGATGTGATGGAATTGGACTAAGATAAGGGTTGTTAAAAAAACAAAAAAAAACTTGAAAAAAAAAAGTAATATAGTCGGACTTTTATAGCATGTATTTTACCCTTGCAATATATTGGATTATTCTCATCTTCTAGATGAAATATTAAATGTTTTAGAAAAAATTCAAATATTATTTATATTTTTCTAAATACTGTACATTCGTCTGTTAGTAATAACACACAGTATAGTTAACAATGTTTATAGTGGTTTTAGTCTCTTATTTTCTTCAGGCAATGCAGTTATAGTTGACAAGGGATTGAAACAGTAAACGATAAAGCTGTCATGATAGTGGCAAATAGCTACATAAGTTAACTTGATATGATAATCCATAATGTTCGGAAATAGCTCATTAATCTTGTTCTTAAAAAGTAGAAATGGAAAAATCAAAATAATCTTTATAATAAGTATACAAAATTTCTACTGATTGTTGTTCTTTACAGAATTGTTAGAATGGCACATCAAATTCAGTATTTATGAGTCTAGAGGTTACTGGCTCAATTTTTATGCTAGTTGTGACTGATCAGATCAGAAATACTTAAAAAAAGAGAGGAGAAAAACACCACTTGAAATATGTGTTATTACTTAATAGTTGAATGTATTTAGAAATGTATAAAATTTGAGTTTTTATAAAAGCATTGAATATTTCTACTACACATTAAATAAAGTCCAGCATATAACTACAAATAATTTAGTTTGTTAAGGCATTTATTTTATAGCAATATAAAATGTGCATGTGATGGTTAATCAAATAAATACTGGAAAAATTAGCTTACTTAATATCAGTACAGTTAATATTTCTTTCCCTGTATCTTATCATTGAAATTGGCTGGATAGATGTAATTGCAAGAAATTGAACAAAAAATTTTAAGATCTTGAAAAATTTAATTAAGTAAGTATCATCATCATCATCATCATCATCATCATCATCATCATTACTTTCAAGTACTATGAATCCTCTGCGGGATTAAGGTCTCTTCAAGTTTAATCCAGTTTCTCTGATTTCTACACTTCCTTTTTTATATCATCACAGCATACTTCCTTATTTCGTTCATCCATCTCATATATGTTTTTTTCTAGGCCTTTTACAATCTCTTGGGATCCAGTTTAAGATTTCAATTGTCCATCTCCTATCACCTTTTCTAGCAATATAATTATCCCAACTCAACTTCAGTTTCTTAATTCTTTTCAATAATGTCAGTAACATTAACTAAGCATCAATAATATATAAGAGTACATATAGAATCTCAAAAGAACCATATTTAAATAAAATATAAGAATAACTATGAAATGAATATTAATTCTGAGCACAACCATTCCAATTTCAACAAATCAAACATGTAAAGGTAAAAAGTAAGCCATAAGAAAATCAAACAAAAATAAATTTAAAATCAAAATTGCTATGCAAGTAATTGAAGGTTAAAAATACAGTAATATAAAAATGAAATTTTTATTGTGACATTTAGAGCAAAGAGCTAATTTCTGTGATGAGAGCTGTGGAATAAACTTAGTGACTAAAGTTAGTAGAGTAAAATATAGTAGGAAAAAAATGAGAGAAAGAATAATGATGATTAATTTTAGCTACAAGTGCTAGTAATAGTTATTAATGAATTGAGATGATAAATTTCATTCACTTTTCATATATAAATATTGTACATACTGAAATTTCAAATAAATTTCAATATGTGGTGTAATGTCAATGGTAAACATATTTTTTTGGTTTGATTTTAATAGTGAATATATTAACATGGGAAGCATTAGAATATGTTGCTATGGTAACAATAGTATTGGAGTAAGAAGCATTTATTATTAATTCTAAAATAAAAAAATTGTGAATTCACTTTATTCATTTTAAAAATAAATGTATAAATAATAAAGTTTATAATATTGATGAAACTATCATTCTTTCTTTATTACATATATTTTCTTTACTGCATTCACAATAGTAAATTATAAATAATACATCTAAATATTTAATGTCTGAAGTATACTTGTTTTTTATTTGTATAATATTGAGTTGAAAAATATATATAAAAAATATATTTCCATTGTAGTATGAAAAAATGTAATCTTATGTGCTTTGTTTATGTTGGAGTAAAAGGATACTATTTGTATTCTAAAATGTAAATATTGTGTGTTATATGTAGTAATTTGCAGATGATATGGCTCTTATTGCTGAGGAAGAAAAGGATCTTCAGAATATGTTGAATAAATTGGAAGAAGGATGTATGGTATATGGGATGAAGATTAATATTGAAAAGACTAAGTGTTTATGGATAGGGAGAGATGCAAAAAGACTGCAAATTGGAATCCATGATGACATGGTGCAGCAGGTGAAGGGATTTAGATATTTGGGTTGTTGGTTGAGTGAGGATGGAAGAAGTGAAGATGAAGTTAAAAGAAGAATAGCATTGGCAAAGGTGACATTTGTAAAAAGAAAGAAGATATTTTGTGGACCTATGGAAAGAGAATTAAGGAAAAGATTAATTAAATGTTATGTGTGGAGTGTATTAATGTATGGTTGTGAGACATGGACATTGAGTAATAGAATTAAGAAACGACTGGAAGCTTTTGAGATGTGGACATGGAGAAAAATGGAAAAAATCAGTTGGGTGAATAAAATAACAAATGAAGAAGTTTTGAAAAGAGTTAATGAGGAAAGAAGATTGATTGAAAGTATCAAAGAGAGAAAGAGAAACTGGATTGGACATATACTAAGAAAAGATTATAGTTTAATGAAAGATGTTTTGGAAGGAATGGTGAGTGGAAATAAAAAGAAAGGATGGAAGAGATTGACATTATTGGATGATATAAGAGATGGAAGGGGTTATGTGGAATTGAGGAAGTGGGCAAGGAAGAGAATGGAATGGAAGAATGGATGAACTGATGTAGTGACTACTCTCTGGACCTGTCTATTGGACAGACTACTATTGAATGATATGTAGTAAGCATGACTTATTTGTCATTATTTTATGTGATAAAATTTTTACTTATGGGATGCTGGCTGAAGTTGATCAAAGAGTAATATGGAGTGTTGAAATAGTTTTTTTGACATTATCAAAAAAAATTATAAATAGAACTAAACATATTAAATTCACTCTCTTGTATCTTGGCTTTAATAGAAAGGAATCTAAGTACCTTTATGTAATTTCTTTCTTTCTTTTTAAAAGTGGATAATTATCAACTGGACATAATGATGGGATGAAAGCAATAGTATTCTTCCATTAACTGGGCCCATTTATTGGGAATTTGTGAGAGGTGACAATTTGTCGAAAGAATGAAGATTAATTCATAGCATTTAAAAACCATCAGAATATTTCTTTGCTATTAAAAACGGTTATTACCTACTTTTCAATGATGAGATCTAAATGTTAACAACAGAAAATGTTCACAAGGATTATGGTTTATTTGTTGATATGATTCTATGAGACTGATAAATTATTTACACTCAAGATATATATTGGCTCAATTTCCATTGCATTGGCATAGATGAAACTAATGTCTGTTCACTTGTAATGTTAAAGGAAATGAAATTTATATTGCATCATCATGGATATAAATTAATGTACACTTATAATGTCACATAGATTGAATACCTGCTGAATGAAAAAATAATTTGAATATTTAGAATAATAAAATAACATCAGATCATGATTCAAGAAATAGACATTAGAACTATGATACTATTTTGAAAATGTCACATTTGAGGACAATGAATCAGGTCGTTTGCTGATATATTATTCTTATTATTTTTATTTTGGTAAATATAACTGTATAGTGTTTATTGATATAAATGGTAGTACAATTTAAATTAAGTAGAGATTTATTTTACATGCTTAAAATATAAAAGAGTTATGTTTTTCTTAATTTAAATTTATATTTTGTAGCCTAATAATTATGAGTTTTAATTAAAAAGAATATTTCCTTATTTATTGATTATAAATTAATTTGAAGTATTTAATTTTATTTTCTTTTTTTGAAATAATGTGAACAAATGCGTAGATTCATCTTTAGTATATTTTTATTTTATAAGAAAATTGCAGACAATAAAAACAATATTAAACTTCCATATATTACTCTTTCACACATACCCAAAATCTCCTACCAATTAATTAAGGTTTTGTCCAACAAATTTAAAATTAGTTTTCATACACCCCCATGCACTAATCACCTAATCAATAACTCTAAGGACAAAATAGAACCTTCTCAGACCCCCCATGTCGTTTACAGCATATCATGCCCACAACCTGGTTGCTGGGCCATTTATTTTGGGGAAACCAAAGCAGGCATAATCAACAGGACAGCACAGCATAGATACACCTATAATAGAGCAAAGAAAATAATGATAACTCATCAACATTCTTAGAACATTCCAAGAAGACAGGACATGTGTTTGAACCCTCCAGCCCCAAAATAGTTTGCATTGAGGAAAACGACATCAAGTGGAAGAGAAGCATACTTTATTAATGGCAATAATAACTCTATCAATAGATGGGACACCTGCTTTGACATCTCTAAACGTTGGACTCTCTAGTTCATTTGCATACGTTTTGCATATCAATTTGTTTCCTTGCCCTATTTCCTCATTCTGCATCTCACATTAATGCTATGAATATGAGGCAAATGGCCTCGAAAGCGCTTAGCATATAATTTGTGGAATCTTTATAGCTTCTCATTCAAGTGTTTCATATGCTTTTTAATTTGTATATTTAGTTAATACTATTTTTTATATAGATAAATATTAAAAATAATTTTGACTCTCATATTTTGAAAGACAACATGTTTGTGTTATATAAATATTTATTTTAGATTTAGCATTTAATACTAAAGTTTAATATACAATCACCTATTTAATTAAAAAATCAATTTCAATTGAAAACCTATTGCATAAGGCATAATCAGATCATATTATTCATATATTTTAAATGTTTATTATGTTTTCCATATATATTATACTGCTGGCGAATATATATGTAAAAAAAAAACACATATATTCTAACATTACATATATAACCATTTAAAAATAAATGATCAAATTATTTTTTTATAAAAAAGTGAGAATAGTAAAATAGAAAGAAAAATACAATATGTTTATAATTAATAATACGCTGATGAATTGTGGTGAAACTTTTTTATGTAATAATTTGTAGGCTTTTTTTTTATATACTCTAATTTGTAGACTTAGCACTTTCAGAGCCCTTATTTCTCCATATTCATAGTGTTTATAAAGAGTTTTTTTTTTTTTTAATGTCTTAGCATCAGCCGGGACGCGAACCCGCAACCCGGGCAACTGCCTGCAAGTGCAAGGCAGTCGCACTGACCTCTCGGCCACTATTTTCCTCTAAGAAATGCAAATTTACAAAAATGAAATTATTGCATCACCTTTTTCTTTTAAAAATAAAAGAAAGTTTTTAGTATTAAAGAGTGAGACAAAAGGGGGAGGGGATAATTCTCAGTAAAAGTTAAAACTAGCTCTTTCTTTTTATAAATTAAAAAAAATATATGGATGAAAAAAAAAGGAAAATCATAGCAAATAAATGTAAAAATGAAATCAGTCTAAAAATGTAATTTGTAAAAAAGAAAACTTTTAAAATTGCAATTCATTAAATATTACTTGACTGATAAAAGAAAAGATAACTCCCAGTTGAATTAATTAAAGAAAAAAGAAAATCTCATGTACACTATCTTATCAAAAAAGGTAGATTAATCTCAAAATGAGATTAGATAACCAAAGAATAAAAAAAATAATCCTAATGAGATAGTAGATGAATCTGGAGGAAGGATTAAGATAAAAATATAAAATTAATTAAATCTGATCTGAAGATGATTAAGAGAAAACAATGAGAGAGAAAATATAAAAGACAAAGTGACAAGAAATAAAATAATTCCCAGTTAGATTGTTATTCAGACACAGTCAAATTACTATTCAACACTGCTGTATTACTATTAAAAAAATTAAAGAAGAGAAGATGGCCAAAAAACTATCCATGTTTCCAGTATGTGTGTTCATCAATGTATCTTCACCAAAGGCCAACCTAGTAACATGTGGTGCTAAAGAACACTAGAAGCATTTGGCTAGCGTTTGATCCCAAGTCCTCAATACCTTCAGATGTGGAACCACTGCTTGCCTTGTGAACTGCTGGTAATCTCTCTCTCCTCCTTATTGCAAACTTTTAGAATTGAAAAGCCAGAAACCATTGATGGAAAACAAAGGCCAATAGATTGGTAGTCAACAAGTAAGGAAACAAGAAGCTGAATCCATGAATGTGTGATGTGTTATTCTAAATCCTAGTTAACTACTATTCTTTTTTCCCATTATAAATATCTACACATATATGTGAATGAAAGGAACTTTAATCAACTCTCACAGTTACAGCCAATGTAATATTTAATATTGCATATGTAAATTTTTATTATATTGTGTTATAATTATGTGTGTGTAAAAATAAACATCTGTTTCCTTAATTGCTGTTGATTGATTCTCTCTCTTAGAACTGTATCACTAGTAGCTTAATTTATAAATAACTATAAGTGTTGGGCAAGTGTGCCAAAGATTCACCTCTCACAATTGAGAAAAAGAGCTAGCTTGGGATATGTCATGTGCTGGATGGTGTATCTGTCATCCAGAGCATGCTTATTATAAAATCTGTGATTTGGATGGAACCTGATGTTAATCCTCAAAGCAAATAATATGCTATGGATGACAGAGGTTTGAATCTAGCAGTTAAAAAGTATTATAGTCTGGAAATGTGATTATAGGTTATACTTTGTATAGTATTGGTCTGGTTATAGGTACCATTGATATTTCATTTATCTGTGGTATTATACTTCTCTGCTTGAAGGGCTGGTCTGTTTCCATAGTGGAAGTGCAGCCTGAATTAAAATCAAGATTTAAAGAACATAATCAGAGTGATATTCTTCGATCCAGTTCAATATATAATTTTTTATTTAATTTTATTCATTTGTTAATAAATGTTGACTTAATTTAAAACAAGTAAACTTGTTTGGTTGTCATTTATTTCTACAATGCAAAGCTATTGGTTAATGGTACTTTGATAGAATACTATTCTTGAATTGATTATTTCATATATTTTATTAGACACAATTATAAGTTTGAAAGTCCAACCATAGGATGGGTTAACAAATATAATTACATATCATTTTCTTTGTATTGAATTTAATGTTTATTATCTGAACAGGTAAAGATTTTTATATAGTAATAAATTAATTGATTTGACATTCTTAAATATTTAATAAATAATTAGGTTTATTGTAATTATATTGTTAGTTACAAGTAACAATTATATTAAGATAGAAATTATATCTGAATTGATTCAATGATTGATAAAGGTACAAATATGATAATTATTGGAGATAAGTAAAGGTAATTGCAATTAGATATTCATGTATTTTATTATAAACTATTATTGATTAAGGTGAATATTATATTAAGTAAGTATTTAGCCATAAAGATTATAATCTTATTTAATTATACAGAGTTGATAATAATATAATTTTATTCTGTTACAAATCAGAGTGATTTGCTTTAACTATATTTAAAATTCATTGATGAAAATTATAAATTGAGTTTAGATATTAAATTTTAATATTAATATTTGATTACAATAAACTTTAATAATCTTGCATATGTCTTGATAGTTATAATCTAAAATTGTAACAACTTACTTTATTAAATTGAAGAGTAATTGGATATGGTTTGCCATAGCATTTTAATGAGCACCAAATAAAGATTTATCATTTATTTTATGTATTAATGTGATTGGATATTATACATTTTAATGTTATCTAATAGGATGACTTTATGTTATAGTATTATAAATTGATGAAAGTGAAAAGATGTTAGGTTAATTGATTTTGCATTATTATTATAATTGAAAAAAATAATAAGAGCATATTGATATTAGTGGAATAGCATGGCTGAGTTAGTATTATTTAATTTAATTTAATTATATTTAGAAATCAGTTAATGAGTCAGATATTTATTTAGATATTATTGATATTTTATATTTATAGGGCATATTAAATTACATCCATCTATGAATCATTTCATTTAAATATAAATATAAAAGTTTAACTTCCAGTATGTTTTGTATTATTATAAATAGCATTTTGATTCATATGAAATATTAAGGTTGTATATACAGCTCACAAAACAAGCTCTTAACAAGCTTTGAGAATATCTCCAACGTCAGACCAGTTTCTGCTACTTGCATCATCAGTGAGGTGCAAGGATATTCAAGCATTAACTCTATATATAACATTTACAAATACAAGCTTATTAAATTAGGTCATGTGATATCTGACTTGATTTTTTGAAATATTAAGATTTATTTGTATAATATTTTGTCATTATTTTTGTTTTATTATAAGTGGTTTATGGCATAGATCACTGCTTATAAGATAATATTTGGTTTTATTGCTTTATTTTTAATCGATTGCAAATAATGCTTATAGTTTTAGGATAGCTTGAAACAATAATGTTACTTATTTTCTATTTGTTCTAAATATTATTGAATTTATGAGGTTACAACAAAGATTGTTATCAGTGTTTTAATGAATTAAGTGTTAGATTGCTATTCACTGATTGATATTCACTTTCATTTAGTTTATTTTCATTCTGTTATAAATGACTCTATAATTCATGGGCATTATTAAATTATGATTGTTTTTCTTTGGCTCATATTTTTATTCTGTTACAAATGGCAACCAATGATTGGGCTATATTTTTATTCAGATTGTATTAAACTTATTATTTTCCATTGTCATCATTTTTATTCTGTTACAATATATTTTCACACTGTCTTTATTAATGGTAATGTAAAAATACCAAAACAGAGATTAAATATGTTAAGTGAAATTAATTAAACTGAGCATGCTCATCATAATTATGATTATTTCTGCACCGAATAAATTTAACATGGGATGCTGTAAGGTGCTTCCAAATGGACTATCCTTACATCTACTATGGGGAGATAAAAACTAATCTGAAAACAAGATTAACACAACACATCTTATGTGCCTAAAAACACTGATTCAACCAATACATCAATATTTTTTTTACAGCTGTGAAAAAGAATATGGATATAGTTTTGATTCCACTATTATTAAAATAATGTATTAAGAAGATAACGATAAAAATGTAAGATTAAAGAAGCTGGTTCATTATACAAAATGAATATGTAATGAACCAAAATGTAGTAGTATTCAACTTAGCAAAAAAATGAACTGTTCAGATTCTCAACAGAATAATTATGATTACGATTCACAGGTGCTCGAAAGTATACTCAGTTTAATTTCATTTAACATATTTAACTTCTGTTTTGGTCGTATATATAAAAGACATATTTTGTGGGTTCATCCATGTTAAAAAAATTTTAAATATTAAAATACCAACGTTTCAACTTGATCACACAAGTCATCTACTGGGTGATAAAAGATAGAAAGACGGGTTGTAGAGGCACTACAATCACTGATTTGGAAAAACTTTAAAGTTCCACCAATAGCAAAAATGTTAAATTAAGAATGTTTTTAAAAAAAAATCTTTCCAAATAGGAGGAAGTTTGCATGTATCATCTTACTTATTGATACAATCTGGCCTTTTAAATAGATGACTTGTGTGATCAAGTCGAAACGTCAGTATTTTAATATTTAAAATTTTTTTAACATGGATAAACCCACAAAATGTCTTTTATATATGCAATTCTTGAAAATCTTCATATCAGTATATATATATATATATATATATATATATATACTGCATTATAATATATATATATATATATATATATATATATATATTATAATGCAGTGTCTGAGAAAGTTTAGTTAGCTGATAATGATAATCAGAACTCGCTAAATTACTCTAATGAAATAAATAAAAAAATTTTTTATGTCAGGTACCCCTTTTTATTTTAAGTAAGTAAAATTTAATTCAATCCGAAGATAAGAAATTGGAATATTATAATATACACATAATAGATAAATGCAGAAAAGACAAATGATAATAAGCTTAATGTGAAATCATATAACTCTTTTTTATTAATAATTATTCTTTTCTTAGAAGAAATGGTCAATAATTAATAGTCACATTTTCAAGACATTAATCAAATAAAAATTGGTATAGTTTAAGGAGAGAAAATATTAGATAGATAAAAAAAAATGTATACAAAACAATTATCAAAATTATAAATATTTATAAGTAGTTCAATTCCAATACTACATCTTATTTTGTAGTATTAATTTGGATTATAATTTTTCCATATGTCATAGCATCGGCCGGGAGGCGAACCCACAACAGTCTGCAAACAACTATTTGCTTGCAAGGCGGCTGCGATGACCTCTCGGCTAACAACGCTCAACAATTTGGATTATAATTATTCTGCAAAAAAACATTTGAAGTAATAAATCCATAAAAACTATTTGACTGCCCCAATTTATTTCTGGAGTGCTTAAAAAATTCATTACCAAGTTTTTTTAACATAGGAAAATTTTTATTCTAGCTTATATAGGAAAATTTTTATTCTAGCTTATATATATATATATATATATATATATATATATATAAATTCTCACCTCATTTCAATTTTATCCAAAGTAGATTTCACTCAGACATGTTTGCCAGTCAAACACTTTGTAGGTTTTTCTCAATAATGTACTTCTTGTTGCTCGGGTTTAGCTTGATGAAGGATTTGAAGGTTGCAGATATTACTTACAGTAATGCCAGAAAATTCTAATTTCTTTGGCTTACTCAAACATTGTTGTAGTAGCATTTTTTCTCCCCATTTTTTTTTCTTATCCAGAATCCTGAATAAATTAACTTAAAATGCTTCATATCCAGGCTTTTTATAACTTGACAATTTTGTTTACCAAAAGCAAAATTTATTTTTTAAAAAACTAACTGTATTTTTTCATTTTCAATATCAATTAACTTTCAGATAATTCCATAGTTGAGTTTTAAAAAATACAAAAAAACAAAACAAAAAAAACGCCGTTCAATTTCAAAAATAATAAAAAGTTATTTGACATTACAGATCAAAATATAAAAGGAAAATACATATTGTGAAAATAAAATATTGTTTTTTTTTTTTTAGAAATATAGCAATTTTTTGTTTACACAGAGGCATAATTCTCTATACAATAGCACCACTCAGTGCAAACCAGACTAATCAATGGATGCAGGAAGGTTTGTGAATAAAATCCCTATCTAGTGCATACTTATCCAATATCCAAAGACTAGTTTTTTGTGATTTTCATCAGTGAGGAGACTTGGATCTGAGAGCGCCACACATAAATATTAAGATTTAATGCAATCCTCCAGCACCCAACTTTTACCTTATTAGCTAACTATAAAGCTTTGATTCCAAAACGAAAACACAATAAGGTTTTCAGTTCAAGCTCATTAGCTTGTATAGTCATATAGATCTGAACTCAATTCAGAATACATACTTTTTGGTATCTTTGGTTCTTTAATAACCACAGTCACCATAATCCTATTGGGAAATATTGGTAATAAACCATTATGCATCACATGAGCACCATTCTTTATGTTTACACTAACTGTTTACAAAGAGGCAAAACTCTCCATATGGTAGTACCACTCAGCGCAAGCCAGAATAATCAACGGATGCAGGAAGGTTTGTGAATAAAATTCCTATCTAGTGCCTATTCATCTGACACCCCCAGACTAGTTTCTAGGCAGTGCTCATAGATCCAAAGCTCCTCACTGATGAAATCCACAAGCTAGAAACTAGTCTGGGGATATTGGATAAGTAGGCACTAGATAAGAATTTTATGCACAAACTTTCTTGCATCCATTAATTATTCTGGCTTGCTCTGAGTGGCACTACTGCATGGATAGTTTTGCCCATGTGTAAACAGTTTGTGTAAGCATAAATAATGGCAATCATGTAGTGAATTTTTTATGATAATGCTTTATATCATTGATTTAACCTTCTCTCATTTTAAGTATAATATTAATTTACATTATGTATAAGATGAATAATAATAATAAATACAGCTGAAATAATATGTTTAATAATCTGCTAAGTCAACTTTCAACATGAAGTGTCGCTGTCTGCCAATGATTTCTTAGTTACATTTTGATACAGACATTTCATGTAGAAAGTTGACTTAGCAGATTATTAAACATTGTTATAAATATGGCTAAAATAATGTTTATTAATATGCTATTATTATTATTCTTTTACATATTTCATACAGCTTCAACCTTTGTTGCATATTATGTATATATACTGATATATATAATTTTAGAAAGTTGACTTAGCAGATTATTAAACATTGTTATAAATATGGCTAAAATAATGTTTATTAATATGCTATTATTATTATTCTTTTACATATTTCATACAGCTTCAACCATTGTTGCATATTATGTATATATACTGATATATATAATTTTCACCACACACATCCTTTAAATGAGAAAATGAAATCAATGCAAATTCTTAGGACAGGACATATTAGATCCTACAGTGATATTATTATTCTATGCTGGATTTTTCCAAAATGAAGGATTTTCTATAATGGTTTTAGAGTATTTTCTGCAGTTTGCCTCATTTGAAAAAAGACAGTGTTTTTTATTAAGTTTTTCATGCATGGATCATTTATCTTGTGAACTTTGGTTATATTAAGATTTGCTATTACAATATTAACTTGGCTCATAAATTTCTTCTGGTTTTATTTAAAAATAACTAACAGCTTTTTTTCTCTTTTTTTGAGAGAGAATATTAGTTTTTCTCTTGCTATACAAGTTCTGAATTTATCCTTTCATATTATGATTAGGTGTCTCTTTTATATAATAGGACTTTTATGTTTCTGACATTATAAGAATCTTCTGCTTCTATCTTAGATCTGCATGGAATTATTTCCTTCATTTTTTATTATTTTTATATGGCCATTATATATGTGAGGTAACTTTTTGTTTTGTTTGGGTGTCAAATTTTCTCTCTTTGTATGACATCTTTCATGGAATATTTTCACCATTTTCTGTCTCTTCTATTTTTGTATCTATGAATTTTCTTAGTGTTCTCCTAATGCTAGTGTATATTAACCATTGAAATATAAATGTTATAAGATGTACACCATTAGATATATAAATTTGATTTCTTTTAGCTGATATATTGGTTTATCTTATGTATAAAATTATTATTATGTTGCAGAAAGTCACCTAAAATTATATCATAGATCAGTCTAGGTATATATATATATATATATATATATATATATATATATATTCCACTACAGGATATCCAATCTAAAAACTTGGTTCATATTTGCTTGCATTCCAGTTTAGTTTTTTATTATTAGCTAATAATTTTTGAAAAAAAATAAAATTAACCTTGATTTTTTTTCTCAGAAACTGAAAAAAAAAGTCCATTAATGCTTGATTAGGAGTTCTTTCCATTAGTCTTTCATTTCTGGGATAAAAAAATTTATTGGACATAGCAAGCACATGTTTCTTGCCCTTTTTCTTGTCACTGGTCTTTGTGATGATACCTTGTCTCTTGATATTTTAATTCATTGTATTTTGGTATTATATTTTTGGATAATATTCTCTTCCTTCCTTCTCTTTTACTTTTTACTGTTGATTAAATATAGCCCATCTTTCATATCATTATTTTTGCTATAATTCTTAGGAATACTAGTCCTTGTATTTTACTTGATTTATATCATTCCCCTTGTAATAAACTCACGATTAATGTATTGAGAAGTTCAGATATATCTTCAATAATGTCTATTTACAAATAACATGACATGTTCAACTTATATTGGCAAATTATTCCTAATAATTCTTATGATAAGATTTTCTGATAGTAGAAAAAAAAACAATGGACCTTAACTACAATAAGCATCTCAAAATTGTCTGGGTGTTTCCCTACTTTTAGGCAATATTTTGCTTGAGTTACTCTCTCTGTTTCTTTCTTCTTTAAAAGATACCCATGACTGTTTGCCTTCAGGTTACATATATGATTTGAATATATAACAATGAATTCCATTAATCATATGCTTCACCTTTTAAATAGTTATACTGCAGTTTTTTCTTTGCTACTTAAAGCATTCAATAAGAGAAATTTTCTCACACTATTGAAGGGTGCAATGAAATTTAAATCTACCTCTTTTTCAAATATTTTTATTGTGATTAAATTATTTATTACACTAATAACATCAGATAATTATAAAGCAAGAAATTGCCATTTCTCATGATTCTGGACTAATTTTTGCTTTGTGTCCATCTCAGAGCAATTTACATCTTTTTAGCAATGGATAGTAGAACTACTCTAAAAGTTATTTGCTCCTCTTCAAAGTTATATAGTTTTCTTTAGCCTTTAGAACTGAGATCTGGTTTTTCACTCCCATTATTTTTCTTATTGTCTCCACATTCCTATCATCTGGATTTCAATGTGCTGTTCCATTTTTCTTTTCAAATTCGAAATTTATCTTTTGATTTCATTGCATACATCCTCACATTTCTGTAATTTCTCTTCTTCTGGTTCCAGTTTTTTTTAACATCTGGCAATTTGTCACTGAATTTTTCTTCTTTTGTCTCATATCAGATGTTCATATTTTTAAAAATATTAATTAAATTTATTCATAACATTTCATAGCAGATGTTTTTAATTAGCAATTCTAAGATTAGAAACAGCTCATAATTATTTAATAAAAGGCTTTAAATTTTTTTTTTTGCAAATAATAATAAGTTTTTATTGTAACAATAAACTAAAGTAATAATGTTTTTGCTAAATTTAAAGTTAAGTCTATTTATAATGTTATTATCTAAATAATAACTTATTCCAGGCTTTTTTTCTTCTAATGCAGATAGAGTTAATGAATTTTCATAATAAAGACTGGTACACATTAGACATGCTGTTCATGTTTGCCATAGCAGAATGCCATATCTTTCTTCAGAGAGGAGAGGGAAGGGTGTTGGAAATGATAATGCCATATTAAAAGGTTAAATTTTTAACAAAATGAAAAATATAATTTTATACACAAAAATAATAAACACATTATGATACTAAAAACAGGCAGTTGTGACTTTTTAATATGGCATTCTGCCATTGCAAATCCCCCTTCCCCCACTAGAGAAAGGTATGGCCTTATGCTGTTGCAAAGCAACTGGTCTAATACATAAATAAGTAAAGACTTGTATTGATTTAGTTTTTTAAAAAATATGTTTAGAATTGAGAAATATACTAAGCAAAATAAATATATATATTTTAAATTCCTATAATAAATTAAATGTATGATTATGGTAAAATTCACTAAAAGTGTCCTTAATGTTAGGTTATGAAGAATAAAGAAATCACTTCCTTATGCAGTAAAACAAATGTTTGCAAATTTGAATTACAAATACAAATGAATAAAAAAATCAATATTATTACCAATACTAAGTGTTCTATACATTCTACTTAGACAACAGCAGAGTATATTAGCAGAAATATCAAAGCTATAATATTAATAACCAATCACATGCATGGGAGAAACAAAAAGATCTATATACACACACACATTTTATGCATATATTACATCTTAATTTAATTCTTCGATGATAGAAAAAATACATTTTTAATATTTCATAAATTTTTAGCAATATTAATAGTTTCATAAAATATTAATTTATTTAACAAAAAATCTAATCAATCGGTATGGATAAAATAATATAACCCTTTACGAACCAAATAATGAATTACAGTAAATCATTAGCAGCAGTAGCAGTTCTCTATTGCCTAATTTACTACTATTTATTTATATTTTAAATAGACCTAATAAAAATATTAACCTTAAAATATTTAAAAAATATAAAAAAAACATTATTGGTTTAGATTAATAAAACATTTAAATTGATAAACTTCAAAAATATATTACTTTCAATTTTATAAAATTTAAGCGAATTTAAAAAGAAAATGCAATCAGATAACACGATTGGGATGTTAACATCTGGAGCGAATATTTTGTCTGGCAGCGTTTAATATTTTTTAAAAAATATTTTGTTATAAATTTTTTAGTAATTTAATGTAAAGAATGTCTATAAAATAAGATTAAACATGTTTTATACTCAGACCAAGGTTATTATTTAAAAAAAAGAAAAAAGAAAAACGGAAATAATATAATATATAGTAAAAACTATGTGAAACATCGAGTTTAATACAGAATAATGGTTTCAGAAAGGATCATTATGGAAAAATAAATTAAAGTACAATCACTACTATAAAATCAATATTTGAATTTCATTTTCTTATATAAAATCGCTAATAAATTTAAGTATAATCAGTATTATAAAATCAATATTTACATTTCATTTTCTTATAGTATATATGTGTAGACATCGTAATCTGGACCAGCTGGTTTAGCATGAAATACGTATACAGTATTGGTGATTATTTATCTTTTCAACATATATGTGTTCAAGGGTATCGGTGTTATGAGATAGTGTGGAGAGTGATAGGTCATGTGAAAGTCTGTGCTCATATACCCTATATATTGCATATATAAACACAGGTATATAATAAGCCTGTGTATTTCAGTTATTTCATAATAGAGATGTCAGCCCATCCCTTGTATATGTATTAAATGGATTATGTCCTGTACATGAGGGGTCAGATTGACCTTAGGTCATCATGGGTGTGACAAGAATCTCAGCCTCAGGGTGGCCTTTGAGCGTTCCATCATCAGATTTTTAATTGGATGGACGATTGAAGAGTTGGAGTGTGGAGTAGATTGAAGCCTGTCCATTAAAGTATAAGGTTTGGATATCTTAATAAATATCTGAGCACTTATAGTATATATGTGTAGAGATGGTAATCTGGACCAACTGATGATTGCTGGTTTATCATAAAATACATATATTGGTGATTATTTATCTTTTTAACATATATGTGTTCAAGTGTATCAGTGTTATGAGATAGTGTGAAGACTAGTGGGTCAATGTGAAAGTCTGTGCTCATATACCCTATATATTACATATATAAACACAGGTATATAATAAGCCCGTATGTTTCAGTTATTTCATTTTCTTACATAAAATCACTAATGGCAGATATTTTGACTAATAAAATAGAGAACAGTAAAGAAAAATCATAGGATTGTTGTAAGCATACATCCTCCACCGTTTCCCACACTTGTAAAAAAACTACATAATATTACAGTCATCCTGGTTTTAAGTAAGCTTATCTATATGAATCTGCATTTAATCAAGCTAAATTAAAATGGGATCTGTATTTTCTAATCAATAATGACTGCATACCTATAGACTGACCAGTGATTAGATGTCTATCTTAAAGAAAAATTGTAAAATTATAAAGAATTTGGAAAAAAAAAACTTTTAAGTTTGATCGTTAATTTAGAGATGGCAAAGTAGAAGCATTAACTATAATATCATGATGAAGTATGGGTTCCTAAAAAATTGAATTATAGATTTTATATGTGGATGAAAAATAAGATTTTGTAACAATATTAGGATAAAATTTATATAATGTAAGTACTTAAAAAAGATTATAAAATCATATTAATTTAGAAAGTTAATAAATCAATTTTTAATTACTAATGTGTATTTCTAATAAAAAGTAAGCATGTTAGTCATATATTTTTTAACCGGCTAATTGTCATTGATTAATACCGTAGATCCAACACCATTAAAAGCTTTATAAGTTACAGAGAGGGTTAAAAAGGACAAAAGAGAGTGAAAATATCAGATTATATCAATACTTGAATAAAGACAATTGTATCATTTATAGATTACCATGATGAGAGAAATATATTGTTATAGTCTGTAAACCTTCCCATTTCCCAAACAGAAGAAGAAAATCATTTAATGTTTTAATCTATATAAATGTTTTATGATAGTATAGTATGTGCAATGGCTAATTGAAAGGAAGATTATGGATTACAATCAGTAACATCACCTTTATTTCCCACCATTATTAATCTACTGCAGAATGAAGATCTTACCAAGTTTAATCCACCTTTTTATTTCTAGCTTTTCTTTATTCACAAGGCATTAATAATATTCCTTATTTTATTCATCCATTTCACATAAAATCTCCTTCTAGATCTTTTAAATTACTGGGATAATAATTTAAAACTTCAACTGCCCATCTAGTATCAGCTCTTCTAGGAACAGGTCTTACTCAGCTCCAGTTCAATTTTTTTTAATTCTTTCAATGATATCTATTTGTTCTCTCAACCATGTATTTAGTTTTAAATCTCTTTTTATTATTTCTAATATCTCTTTTGTATTTCATTGAGTCTAATGTACTGCTCTTGTGTTAAGTATCCAAGTCTCAGATTCATAAGTATTCATAAGTAAGAACAGGTAAAACATATCTATTAAAGGCCTTTTTCAAACATATAGACATATTCACTTTCAATATCAAGTTATTTCTATCAAAAACATTCTATCTAAATTTAATTCTATGAATAATTTTTTTATGTATGATTAAATTGAGTTTTGATTATTTAATTAAAAAAGTGTATAATTATTTGAGAAAGGTATAATTATATGAAAAAATAAAACAGTATTTATTGAAAAACTACACCTGAAAAGAATTCAATTTTTTTTCCAAAAAAGAATCAACTATTAATTTGGAAATAAGAGATATTATGATTCTTGATTTTTATTTATTTATTTACAACTTTATTTATAAACCTAAGCAAATCTTATTATGTTATATAATGCTAAATACATTATTACTTATTCAAAAATAATATATATTCTTTATATACTTTACTATCGATATATATATATATATATATATATATATATATATATATATATATATATATATATATATATATATATATATATAACGTCCCACAAAAATAAAAATTAATTATTTAAAATTAGAACTATTGCCAATAAAAAAATATATGTTAGGTGGGAGTAAAGGATGTATAAGTAAAATTAAAAGCATTAGATATGAAGTGTGAGCAGATCAATGAATTAATGAATGGAAATGATAAGGAAGAAATAGATAAAGAAGAATCTACACTGAAAAATTCAATATGCCAAAATATAAATAGAAAAGACAAAAGGGGTGATGGTATAGGAGTTATATCAAAAAATATTTAAATATTGTAAAGTGTCAAGAACATTTGTGGTTTGAGATAAAGTTAGGAAGACAAGAATAGATAGTGGCTGTAGTGTATATGGGTACTGTAGATTAGCCAACCCATAATAGAGTGGAATAATAGTATATATGAATTCTTATTTAATGATATATAGAGTTTCAAAAAAGGGAGGAAGAAAATAATGGTTATAGGAATTATGAATAGACTTATTGAAGAAATAAATTATTTGGATAACAAGAATGGGAGCTTCTGAAAAATATTTGTCAGAGACTGAATGTGAGTATTGGAAATTTATTAAATAATATATTTCACCCAATAAAATGTATATTAGTAGATAAAGAGAGAAATGAATAAAGTATGGAAAATTAATGTTTTTGATAATGAAAAAAGATAGTGATCATAATTTCTTTATAATAGAAATGGTTAGTAATGTGATGAAAAATGATAAAAATAGAAAGGGAAGTGAAAGATATGGATGGAGAGTGAATAATAAAAATAAATTAGAAGAATATAAAATATAAGTAGAAGAAATTATGAAAGAGTTTGTTGTGAATGAATGTAAGGATTGATATAGAGAAATAGAAATGTGTCAAATAAGGTTTTAGGTAAGAGTATTCAGAAAACAAAAGTAATAGAAAAATGAGATTTAGTAAAAGTGTAAAAGAGAGGGGGAAAGCATGCAGAGAATATAAATATGATATTAAGAGCAAAGAAAGTGAAAAAGATTTTAAATATTAAATGGGAAACTATTTAAAAAAAAAGAAGTTGGCTAAAATAGATAATTATAGAGAGAAAATGAAATTAAATAATAAATTACTGGAGGATATTAATAAAAAGTGAAAGAGATGGGAGTAAAAAAAATTTGGAAATATATTAAAAAGAAGAAATGTAGGGAAGAGAGAAATAATATTACTGAATTATGAGGAGAAAGAATGTAGTTCCAGAAAGGAATTACAGATAATCTTAAATAAGTATGTAATGGATATAGAAAAGATGTTGGATGTGAAGGACAGAAGGATAACAATAATAAAAGTACATAGTAATAGAAATGTTAGTTTTATAGAAAATGAATTGAATGAGGTGGGGAGGAAAATGAAAAGTGGAAAGGCAAGAGGTTTGGATGGATGGGCAACAGAGATAGTGATGAATTTGGGAAAATAGGGCAAAATTAAATCCACGTTTTAACAAGATGGCACAGAAGATAGAATTTCCAGATAGCTGGAATAAGACAAGAATGAGTCTATTATTTAAAAAAAGAGTGAGGAACATATAAAAATAATTAATTATAGACTAATAGTGATAATGTGGTATTGTATAAAGTTTTTGCATATATGGTGGCTGGAAGGATGGCAAAATAGATGGAAGAAAATAATATAGTGGGAGAAATGCAAGGAGGTATTATATCAGATATGCATACAGGAGATAGTTTGTTTGCAGCCACACAACTTATAGATATGAATATGAATACAGATAGGCATTTATATATAATCTTTATAGGTATAGAGAAGACATATGGTAGAGTCAATAGAAATAGATTATGGTTAAGTTTAATAAATTTAGGAATGAATGGAGTTTTAATGGTTCTAATTAAAATATTGTATGAAAATAATTCTTATCAAATTAGAAAATATAGAACCAGCTAAAGTTAAAAATGATGTAGGACTAAGGCATAAATGCCCTAGGTCACCTATTTTGTCTTGGTTATATTTGAGAGGAATGGAGAGGGCAATAGAAAGATTAGGAAAAGGATAATGATGCCATTAGTAGATGGCAAGGAAATGTATACATTATCAGACCTTTTATTTGCTGATATTTTCGTGTACACTGAAAATGGATAAAGAGATGGGATAAAATTTATTAAAGAAAAATTAAAAGTAATGATGGTAAATGCTGAGGAAAGAGAAGAGAATTTTTTTTTATTGAGGGATATAAAGTTAAACATGATGAATAGGTATAACTATTTGGGAATCATCTTAAGTAATCAGAGGAATTTCTTGGTTGAATGGGAGAAAAAAACTGGAAAATGAAGCAAAAAAAAAAGAAAGGGATTGATAAAAAAAAGTATTTTCATATAATAAATATGATGTAGCAAGAATTGTATGGAAGGGAGTGGCAGTAACAAGAGTTAATCCATAGTAAAGATATATTATGTGTCAGCAAAGGAGGGCTAGATTACCTACAAAAAGTACAAAGAGAAATAGGAAAACATCCATTAGATGCAGATGTGTGGATGGCAAAGGACACAATTCAAAGAGAAATTAAATAGTCAAGTTTTACATAAGAGATGCAAAAAGCAAAATGAAAATGTTAAGTAGATTACAAATTTATGGATAATAAGAGAATAACCAAAATAGTATTTAAATGGGTTATGAGTAAAGGGTAGGCAACAGGATTGATGACAAAGGTAGTATGATATGCAGAAGATTTGAATAAATACTTTGTGTCAGTATACTTGTACAAAGAATGGGGTGATTATGTTAGAAGAATTATTGAGTGTTATAGTGGCAAAAACTGAGATAAAAGAATATATACATTTAATAAAAAATAGGGAGCTGGAAAGATGGAGAACTACTACACAGAATAAAAAGAGCATATATATATATATATATATATATATATATGATAAACAAAAACAAGTTAAAATTTTTTTAACCTGCCTATAGCTTGCATTTTATGATCACAGATGGAGCTTTACCAATAGCTCACTCAAGCTTGTTTACAAAAAATGCCAAGAGAGAATCGAAAATTCAATATCTCTTTCAAATTGTCTCCACCTTTAAACCATGGTTTCAAGCTAATTGGCTATCATCAGTAAAGAGTAGGAGGACTAGAAACTTTTTTTCACATTATTGAACTGGCAATTAGATGTAAAAAACTTAATTCTTGAATTGCTACTCCATTTCTGTGCTAAACTGCACAAGGCAAAAATTGAAGAAAATAAGTGAGAGATAAAGTAGTTCAAAACCATGTTGATTTAGACTTTAAATTTGGAAATGGTGGAAATTATACCGAGTATTAAGTATAAAACTGATGTAAATAAACAGGTTACAACTATTTAATCTAGTATTAAAGATACGATAATTCAATTATAGCCATAATTTAAATTATTGTTGATGTATCATTATAATAATTAGGATTTAGATAGAAATGCAGTAAAAATATTGATGAGTTGAAATTATTATTAATGTAAATATAAATAACGATAGTTTAATGTAAATAAAATAAGGGGAATTACTGTATATGCCATCAGAAAACCATGTATAAACTAATACCAATCTGTCAATAAACAGTTTTTTTCAAGATAGCTTAAATATGACATAACTTAAAAAGCAAATGGGTCCACAGCTGCCTTTTTTATGCTTGGAGGTTTATAATAACTTGAACTTTAATTTAATTGAAATAAATTTTGAGGAAGATTACTTTAAGAGATTTAGTCAAAAAAAAAAGATGATAAAATCAGCCATTGAAAAATTTCATGGAAAATGAAAATTACTATATTTTGAATATTTTACAAGTTTTTATAATTAATAAAAAATCTGGTACTTGTGAGTGTTCCAATAAACCAAGATGACAATCCATCTTTGATATAAATCTACAGTTTCAGACCCCTCCCCCCAAAAAAATGTTAAAAAAATGTCTGCTAGAAAACATTTTAATATTTACATTTTATTTTTTATTACTGTTATTTTTTTTAAAAAAAAATCATTGTTGAAAAATTAATTATAATATTTACAGTTTATTTTCTTTTGTTTTTGGATTAACTTATTAACGGAAATATGAAAAAAAATATAAATACAATATTCACATTTTATTCATGTCAACAATGTGCAATCATATCATGACTATTACTGTGCATTTTTCAGGAGGTAGAATTTCATATCTTTGGAAATAGTCCACTACAGCATGTACTAAGATAGAAAGATTCCAAATTTTTATCATTATGATAATTTATAAAAAAAAAAACCTGCAGACAAAAAGAAACCTACTAAATTGAATGAAGGTACGACTACATTATAATATAAATAATAATAACAAAATTGAAACAAAGCTTCTTAATAAAATTTATTAAAATTTTTTTTTTTTAAAAATTTATCAATCAATTTATTAATTTTGTTTTAAATTAACAGCTTACATATATTCAATAGGTCCTTAAAACTGAACATTTATCGAAAGTACGGTCTGCCATCTTGGTTTACAGAAAAATATACAAGTGTCAAAAATCTTAATGATTGGCAAAAAGAGAAAACAAGCTTGATTATATACGAGATAGATAGATATAATGCTAAAAGATTTAAGAATTATATGTATAAGAATTTTAGTAAATCTAACACATGAGATGAGGTTTTGGCATAAAATCTCCAGAAGTTGTTGATAACTTGCAGAAAACAAGATATGCAACAACAATTGTATAATTACTATACTCAAAAGATGTCTATCCTATAAAGTATAAATTATTTAATTAAAGATATTTCGTTTTAATTGCTTTTATTATAGGATTAAATAAAATAGTCATTTGATATTTACTTTCAAATGCCAGAAATGTAACAGATCTCCTTAAAGAATTATTGGGATTAATTTTAAAACGAATTCAATAATAGAATTTCGCAAGTTAATTAAGTAAAAGGCTTTTTTTTAAAATTTAAAACGTATAATTTATTTATAGTTAATTTTATTTGAATATAACAATTATTTAAAAATTAGAATGTTTTAAATTGAAATTTTCTAATAGTTAAATTATATTTGTCAATTCTTATTTCAAAAGTTCTAAACTTATTTAAGTTCACATTTAATTTTCTTCTTTAAAATAAAATAAATTGGATAAAAGAAAATTGAAAAGGCATCAGACTTTTTTTATCCTAACTATGTAAAGAAAGTAATTACATATCATGCAACATAAAAACTGTCTAACAGAACACACGGATTAGTGAACTATTGACCAAATATTTTGCAAATATTTATTAGAATGGCAGATACTTGAAAAGAATCAGTTTTTTTTTAAATATATTAATTTTATATAAAGAGTAAACATATATAATGATAAAAAAATTATTTACTTATATTATGTAAAGGAAAAGTGATAATATAATATATACATGCTGGCTATTATAAAAATTGTAGCACACATTATAAATCTACTACTATAGTTGCATATGAAATTATTTGCTTTTAATATTCTGTTGTCTAACATTTAATCTAATTTAGAACAGAAAGAATAAGAAAATACCAAAAGCAATATAAGAGAACAGGGTACTGTTTTGAATAAAAAGGGCATCTGGATAAATTGGCAGAAACCCAGGTAACAAAAGAATACTAACTGATTAGAATATATATACAATATTATATATATAAAATTAAATATTTTCATGGATTGTTATAATAAAGAATAAAAATAAAAAGATTATATCCATGTAAACAGAGACAACTTCTTGTCTTTTGTTGTTACAGAAAACTATTAATTACTACTAATTGACAATTCTGCCCAGGGCTAGATAGGCTGCTCCATATCTCTTTTGTTGGATTTTTGGTAAAGTAAAAGGAAGTTCTCTTTTATTTTAATCCCAAATTGTTAAATGAATTTAAACCCAGGAAGTTATTTTTTTATAGGTGTGAGAATGTGAAAGAATATTATTTTTCCTGACATTCTGCAAATAATATATATATATATATATATATAAAAAGTTAAGTTTAAATAGACCTAAAATATATATATATATATACAGAGTTAAATTATAATGTTATATATGTCTTATTTATTAGAAAAATGAAATAGGATATTTAAAAATGCATTCATAGTGAGAGAAGTTGAAATCTGACTTTTGTCTTGTTAAGTGGCTGTGATATGACAGAGTTAAGATGAATAATATACCAATAAAAATTAAAAAAAACCCTCTAAAATGTTAAAATGTAATGAAACTTTATTGTGCAATAGTCTAGATAAAATTTCAGCTACCTTTGTAATCAGGAACAATCAGTTAAGACTAGTAATGCAAATTAAGACTAGCAATGCAAGCTGAAACCACATCATCTAATAATAACAGTAGTATTTGTCTGACCTAAATTAAGCTAAACTGAAAATGCTTTTAGCTTAATATTATATTTGATATAAGATTAGTAAAGCAGACATAAGTACTTTATATTATAAAAATTTGAAGTATAATAACTTTATTAAAATTTTGAAAGCAAACAAGCCTCTTCCACAAATTAAATATTTTAATTGAAAAGATTTTCACTGGACTTATTGTAGTATAACAAATTTTACTCATGTAAATAGATCAATAAAATTTCAAGTAATTAATCAACAACTTTGGTGTTTGGATCTATTATAGCCAAAATAATATTCAAGTTGTTTAACAGTGACCTACAAAGCTCAATAATTGAATGTTAAAATATTAATTATAGATATTTACAATAAAAAGATATATATTGTATATAACAGCAAAATATATGTTGCAAGATGTACATACATACCAGCATTACATAACTATAATTTAAAAATAAATTTTTAAATTATTAATAAAAAATGAAAATAAAAAGAAAGTATAATATATTTTTAAAGTAGGTTTTAAGAGATGCAAATTTGCATAAGCAAAAGATTGTGTCATTTTTTCCCTCTTAAAATAGAAATGTTTTAGTATTGAAAGCAAGTGGGGGAGAAATCTAAAATAAAAAGATTTAAAACTCATTCTCTCCTTTTTATCAATTAAAAGAGTAAAATATCTAAAATAAATCTTAGTGAAAATCTAAAAAAAAAATTAATTAATTAGGGAATACCAGTAAATCTCATGGCTTATAATGATATTAAAATTGTAATAATTAAAAACTATGTAAGCTATCACTTTGGAATAAAAGCAAGAGATAGTAGATTAATTTAGCAAAGGATTAGATTAAAGAAAAATGTGAAAATCAATTAAATTAAAGAAAAATGTAAATTTAATTAAAAATAGATTTAAAGTTTTGATAAGGAAAAGAAAAATGGGAGTAAAAAAGTATAAAAAGTCACAACCTATTATTATTATGCTCTTA
The DNA here is from genome assembly GCA_028023455.1 of Epiperipatus broadwayi. Lineage (NCBI taxonomy): Eukaryota > Metazoa > Onychophora > Udeonychophora > Euonychophora > Peripatidae > Epiperipatus > Epiperipatus broadwayi. Next base: position 3,095,522 of record JAQFVV010000147.1, on the reverse strand, counting down.
TGTAAATCATTCCAGTCTAAATGCTGTTACATTATTCATTACTCCAGAGATTCAAAAATTTAGGAACAGAATAGAACCATTCATTACTGCTGCAGAAAATATTATTGCAGAAGCCACTGAACCAGCAACATGTGCTGCTAGACTGTCTTAGAAGTGTTCAACTGAGCTTCAGGTCCAAAGTCCTCTGCTAAAATCAATTGTTCACATCTGGAATCAATGCCTGGAACCAATGCTTAAGTCATGAAATAGATGATGCTACTCCCCCTCTCTCCCCCATTGTCAAATCTCACAATGGAAGCTAAGTCCTGAAACCATCGATGAAGACCAAAAAGCCAACTGGTTGGAAAGTAACATTGGAGTGAACCAAAACCAAATGAACTGTGTCATCTCAATTTCACAAAAGCTTAGGTAAATATATTTTCTATAATAATGGTCTATAGACACTTTATTTTTAAATAAAAAGAATATTAATGAAAGACTATATAAATTTAGCTTGAACTAATTATTTATAATTTTATTATGTTATTTTATATTATGTTAGATATTTCTGTGCTTGAATAAATATTGATGTTTGCTTAATTATTATTTGGTCTATTTCCTCTCTCTCTCTTTGCCACTGCATCACCATTTATTTAAAGATATAAATGTTTTTATGTGTTAAGTTAATGAGTTGGACCCTCTGATTAAGAGTAGGAGCTAGTTTGGGATATTTAAAGTGCTGGATTGGTGTGCCTGTTGTCTGAGCATGCCAGCTATATATAATCGATATAGTTAGTTGGCACCTGAGTTTGTATTTTAAAACAAATAAAGTGCTTTGGATGGCAGGGTATTTGTTCCAGCAGTCGAGGTGGACTATGGTCAAGAAATATGGTTCTGTTATGTCTTGTATAGCCCAATATGACTGTGGGTATCATTGATAGCTATGCTATCAATGGTATTCTCCCCTCTTCTTGAAGTGCCATTTTTTCTGTAATTATGTATTAAGTATAACAAAGCAGAAGTTTAAAATAAAGTAAAACTTATTAAAAACATGAATTAAGGCCAAAAGAAATTAAAAGATAGTTAAACCCAGCAATAATAAATTTTATTTGGAGGAATCTGGTTCAAATTCTGTCCAATATGAGAGCTGAAGTGCTATAAATGACCCAGCAGAATTAAAGTTAAAATTAAAAATTGAATTGAACACTAATTGGTGAGCAGTGTGAGAAGAGAAATGGACCAAAAAAAAACAAATTATAATATTAAGAATTAAGATAATTAAAAATATAAAAAAGAGTAAGATATGATATGTAAATAGAAAGGAGAGAGAAGAAACACGATCAGAGAGATACATGAATTTATTATTGGGGGTTGATTATAGTCAGGTGAAAATTAGAGAGGACTGAGGGTTTTGAGTTAGTCAAACACTTCATTCAATTTAAAATATTTAAAAAAATAAAAATAAGTAAAATAAAATTTGTTTTGTAAGAGTTAGTAATAATAATAATAATAAAATCTGTAATAGAGGCAAAATAAAAATGAAACAATGGATCCAGAAAACTATGCTAGAAATTGGAAAAAAATATTCAGAAAAGTTAAATCAGAAATTAAAAATGTAAATAGTGAGAGTAGAGAAGAGGAAAATGTAAGTATGTATGCACATTTAAACAACTCATGATTAATCAATTTTTAAAAATAAAAATATTTTCAGGGCACATGAGAGAAACTCCAATTGAACACCTAGGGTACCAGGAATGCTATTTCATGTGAATCAGCTGAGCAAAGAGGCTATGGTAACTATAGCTTGTAGCCATTTCCAGGGTGATGCTCAGTTCTGGTGGGGTTTCTTATTTACAAAACCAGTTACACTCAGAGAATATAGACACTTCTTATTAGCAAGCTATTGGAGGGAAGAGCAACAAGAAAACATTAAAGACTAGGTGTCACAGGATAAATGGCAACCTGGTGAACTGCCACTTCATTTTTTTACTGGCAAGTTTAAGATTTTCAATGGCTAACCCACTGTCAGAACATCAAATCATATTAATAATAAATCATAATATCCCACATGATATAGAACAAATGTTGATTGGAATGAAATGCAAAACAGTAGAGCAGATAGCCAACTTGCTTAGTAAAATTAACAACACAAAGCCAAAGTATGAAAATAGGGAAAGGTAATTTGAACCCCTAAGAATAGGTAGGCATATAAATAGCATGAATTACAATCTGCATAAAAGGGACTGGAGTGGAAATAATAATAGGAAGTTTTACAGCATAAAGAGCTATGGGCAGAAAACTAAACATAGGGTAAGTAATGACAGAGAAAATAGCTACTCACAGGTAGAAACTGACTGTAGCTGGGAGAAAATAGACCTGATATTGGCTACCCAACATTGTCCTAAAGTACAAATAGTATGGGGGGGTAATAACATATTTACTGCTGGACTCAGGGAATCAAATGTTGGTAATGTCATAGAACATGTTCAAATGTATCAGCTATATAAACTCTAATATAAACACATTGCTGTTAAAGACAGTATATGTAACTATGACCAATAGTAAAAAAGAAAAAATAGTGTCAAAGCAGGTCTGGGTAAACATGTGAATAGAGAAAAAAGAGGACCATCATGTTTTGCTTATTTTGGAGGGATTAATCCCCAAAGTCATACTGGGATTGGATTTTCTGCATAGGACTGGCTGTTTGCTAGACTATAAATTGAATAAGATAAGATGAAATGATAAGGTATTGAGATTTGCATTGGACAAAATGTATAAATCAGCCATGATATGCTGCATACAAAATACAGATATAAAAATGGAAATACATGAAAGAATAAAAGAATCGAAATTTATAAATAATTGTCAATGAAAGTGACTGGAACAGGTATTGAGCAAATATGAAAAGATTTTTTTGGAGGTCCCTGGAGTAATTCAAGGCTATGAGCACAGGATAAGCCTCATGAAAGATCAACCATACCTGACCTGGGAATACCCTATTCCTCACCAATACAGAGGAGAGATCAAAGAGCAGATGGATAAAAGATGAAGATGGGGAATTATATCCAAATGCTCATCACCTTTTAACAATCCCATTGTAGCAGTAAAGAAAAAGAGTAGGTCTATCTGGTTGTGCTTGGATATGAAGCAATTGAACAAAATAACTACCCCTGATACAAATGCTCCTCCACCTATACACAAACTATTAGTAAAATTTTGTAACCAAAAGGTGTTTTCAACATTTGATTTAACCACCAGTTACTGGCAGATCAAGTTACATCTCCTTGATCAGAATATACCACATTTCAGTACAATGGGTATGCTTACAACTTTAACTGAATACCATTTGGGTTAAAAAATAGTGAGGTAGGGCTACCACAGGGTCTAGACCAGGTATTATCAGATGAAATAAAAAAAATTAGTAGTGATGTATGTCAATCACATAGTTTTAGCCTCAGAAAGTATAGAACACTTCACTCATTTAAAGCAGCTATTGCAAGAGTGTAAACAAAAAGGAATCAAAATAAACTAAAAAAAAGTAATTTAATGGCATCTGAGGTCAAGTTTTTAGATCATATAATAAGTGGGAAAAGAATTTAATCATATCCTGAAAAAATTCAAGAAATTCAGGAGTTTCCAGTTCCAGAAATAAAAAAAACATATAATATCATTTCTAGGGTTATGTAATTTTTATAACCGCTTCTATAAAAAATTTTTTTTCAACATGGAGCCACTACTGCAATGACACAAAGCCACTACTGCTATTGCTAAAAAAGGAAAGACTTTGGGTATGGATGGCGCAGCATGATAGCAGTTTTTGAAATGTGAAAATGAGGTTCTTAAAGGAAGTTATGCTATCATATCCTGACTTTTGCAAACCATTTTTCTTACAAACTGACAGTAGTGAAGTCAGATTGGGTGCTACTCTTTTTCAAATCCAAGGGGGGGGGGCAGCAGAATATCCTTTTCTTTATAAGCCATTTATTGAAGGGTCCTGAATTAAATTACACAGTGACAGAGAAGAAAGCTTTAGCAATTGTTTGGGCTTTTCAAAAATTTTGTCATTTTCTAATAGGATCAGAGGTGATTGTAATCACAGATTACAAGAGTCTCGATTTTTTAAACAATAGTTTCTCAACAAACAGCGAGACAATAAGATGGAGCCTGTTCCTACAAGAATTTAATTATAGCATAAAATATTGCAAAGGTAGAGAGAATGTGTTGGTGGATACATTAAGCCATTATCCAATTTCACTGAACCAACAGCATTTAAGTTGCAATGATTTATGTATTGCTGCAATGGAAATAGACAGAAGTGATTCTGTAGAAAACGACCTCTGGTGGTTAAGAGACAAAGAGAAGGCTCTGACTGCTAATAAATAATGAAATATCTGCATCATCAATTTGTAAAAGGAAGCAGAAACAACCCTTTATGGAGAGGTAGAAAGGCTATTGCATAAAAGGGGTTTTTACAATACAGAAGAAATGGGAAAAGTAAACAAAAACATATAGTTATACCCATCACCCTGCAGAAGTAGATGGTTGAATATGTTCATCAAAGGTACAGACATTAAGGAGCAAGTAAAGTCAAGCGTTGGTTAAGTCATTGGTTTACTGTCCAGGAATATATGCTTAATAATTTCCTTTTATTTGATGTGTTTCTGATTCTAGACTAATGATGCTGTATTGTATATTATATTCTCGATTTAGATATTTCAAAAATGAGGGTTCAGCTTACATTAAAATTATGAGCATTCATAATGTGTATCATCCCAAATGGTAATACCAGTTTTATAGGCTTTTAGAAGTACAGATTTATATTATACCACTGTGATTAAATTAACAATCACTACAAAGTTCAGTAGTATTTTGGAATTTAAATATTTAATTATTTTATCTCTTTAAACACTGAAACAAATACTATTAAACTAAAATAATTAATAGTTTGTACTCAGGTCACAAAGTATCATAGCATTGAAAGTCACAGAATTGAGATGCAATCCACAGATGTTTAAATATAGGGTCACCATTCTAAAATTTATGAAGCTATAGAGAGAGAAAAAACATTTAACATATTGTGAAGAGTATGTTGGGGTTATGATCATAAGTTGATGTAAATTACCTGACTTTTTAGCAGATAAAAAATGACGATGTAGCTTAAATCATCAAAATATCACATGATTCTATTGTATGGAGTATTTGATACTCTTATGATATAGCTTCAAAGGATTCTGCAGATGTGAATAAACATTGGAAGTGGTCATAAATAAGAATGTGCTAAGGCATTCAAAATGAAGTAACTTTATACAACTTTAAAATATTTCCTTATGTTTATTACTGGATGTGTTTGCTCTTGAGAACAGCTTCTATAACTGGTAGTATAAATTTTAAAGAGCTTGTATATTAGTTGTTAAATTAAGCTATATGCCATGTATAATCTTTACTGTACCAATTCTTCCAATATCATCATTATCACCCTCATTTTTAACCACAACCAGTCCATTGCAAAATGAAGGTCTCAACAATTTGAATCTAGTTTTCTTAATCCATGGTATCCTTCTTCATATTATGACAGAAAATTTATTTACTTTATCCAGCTATATCTAGACTCATTTAGCAATTTTTTAAACAATCTCTTGGAATCCAATTTAAAACTTCATCTGTCTATCTATTACTAACTTTTCTGAAAATATGTCCACCCCAATTCTACTTAAGTCTGTTAATTCTTTCAATAATGTCAGTCATTAATTCTTTCTCCACATATTTTACTTTTGTTTTTAAATAACTTGATAAATATTTTAATATTAAACAGCATTTAAATTTGTTTTATTTAATATTCAAAAATATGTAAATCCATTTAAATAAGCCATTTCATCAAGAGGGGAATTCTTATATCTTTTCTGTTTATTGAAAATTGAGCTTTAGCTCAAGCTTCATTAATCTTTTGCTTTATGTCCCCTCTCCCCACATATATAATTCCAGCTTTTGACAAATCCAATTTATGGGTGTGGATGATACATATTGATAAATATTCAACACTTTCATGCACAATATTGTATAGGTATTTATACTGGTCTAATCTTACTGAGAGATTATCTTTTGATTCCACATAATATGTGAACTTACATATAAGTTTATTGCATTGGATTTTTTTAGATGATTTGGTGAACTGATTCAATAGGCTGTTTATCCTGTGAGTTGTTAAGCAGTTTGTTTAATGATGGGGATTTCTCTGAGCATATTCTTTTTAATTTTTGAGTGGCTTTCAGAATATATGGAAGGCTAATCCATATTTTAGTTTCCATAAGTTGAGACTGTAGGATTTTTTAGTTTATTATAAAATCTATTAATCATATTAAGAATTTTGTTATGATTATATTCAATATTTGCAGAACACCAAAAAACATTTAATCATAAATTTGAACCTTTTAGCACCAAAATTGTTTGCAAAGAAAGAAATGACATCAAAAGAAAAATAAAAGAAATGTATTTCATTGCAAATGATCCAAATGCCACCAGTCAAAGGGATGTCTGCTTTACAATATCAAAAAAATGGACAAGATAATGATTTGCATAAATTTGCATTCATTACATTTACACATAACAACAGCTATGAATATGGAGTAAACATACTCCGAAAGCATTAAGCTAAACATTGTTATTTGTGAAATTTTTTATTAACTTCATCTATATATGTCTAAAGCCTATTATAAATATTATAATTATATTCTGAATTTTGTAAGTTTTTGACATATGAATCTATGTTATTTTTCTTGTCAGTCGTGAATTTGCACAATTATATATATATATATATATATATATATATATATAAGTTCATATCAACTTTAAAAATTTTCATTATATGTTTAATAAGTTTTATAAATAAGCATTAAATAATATATATTTAAATCAAATACTTCTATCTTAGATTATTTAATTTTTTATTTTACTTTAAAAATTCTACTGGTTCGAGAGTTTAAATAGCGATTTAAAATTTATAAAATAATATCAATAGCTTAAAATGATCAAGAGAGAAGGAGAAAAAAACAAATATAAAAAAGATAGAGATAGGAAGAAAATGATAAAAGAAGAGTAGAAAGGAAGTAGGAGGAGAACGAAAGAGTAAAAGAAAGAGAAAAAATGACTAAAAAATATGAGTAATTCAAAGTTAAAATTCTATTGGAATTAATATTGGTAGAAAATTTGGTGTTCATTATTTGAAAACAATTGTTATTTAGGATAAGGTTCAACAATTGTTAACTGTTAAACTTGCAAATTTTGACTTTCAATATTAGAGTTTGTTTTAAGATCTATGCAGCAACTCTGAATTTACTAAAAAACTCTGAATGTCTTTCTGTTAATGATTGCATTATTAGTGACTTAATTAAGAAGTAACATATTTCTGTATTCTGCCTGGGCAAATAATAAAATAAATAGCAACTTTCATAAACAATTAAAGGACTAACACTCAGAACATTTTATTTTTTATTTCTGAAGTATTTGAAGCAGTTTATAGATTGGCCCCTATGAATTAGGTATCAAAAAGTGAGATGACATTGAGGGTAGATTTTTAATTCAAACTGATTCAAAGACAAAACAAAAATTTCGTTTTTTCAGCCTCTAGATCTACAATATGATGATAAGATATTCTTGCCCATTCAGAAAAATAATCTTCAGAATGTTCTTAATATTTTGAGTGAAACCTATAAATAACCTGTCTATTAATTAAAATTCAAAAACTCAGGTGTTTCATCAATCAGTTTTATATATATATATTATGCCCTCTCTTTCTAACTTATCGGGCCGCGACAATCTGCCCTTTTACCTACGTGTAATTACGTGTATATGTGTACTCCACTTCCCCCAAAATAAATAATATAACATAGTGAAATCGCCTCACCGGGTCCTAGCTCTAATAATTAATGAGATATTCAATTAAATGCTTTACTAGCTCAGGTTTCTTAAAATTAATTTAGGTTCTGTTTTAGACTAACTCAAATAACTATTTCAGAATTCATGAGACTAGAAGTGGAAATAAAGGGTGACAAAGTAGATTACATTGAGATAATATCCCATAGGATACCACCTCAATGGCATAAGAACACTATCCCCCCTTATACTACTATTACATATAATAACTACATAGTATTCTTATGACTTCTGCAACTTCTAATCACTAAGACTCATTTAACAATTAAAGTATTAATCTTTTATCTATAATAACAATAATAGTAATTATCTAGCTCAAATGAAATAATCTCAGGTTCTTAAATTTATTCAAGGTTAAATTAAAATAAGGTAGCAAAATATGATAAGGGATTTTGTGTCATAATTTACTACTCTGAAATTAGATTAATAATAAAACAATAATAATAATAATAATCACAATCTTCATTGTTTAATCTAACTAGTACAGCTTTTCTTTTATCGCAAATTTATAACCGTAATAAATTAGTTAATAATCTAATATCCTCCTTTTTTTATCTTTAAGTAATAAAATAAATTAGTAAGTGGCAGTGTTTAGATAATCTGATAAATGAAGCAAGTGGCAACTAATAGCATACAATTTAGCAAATTATTATGACAATGGATTTATGACCAGTAACGTAATGCAATTTTATAATTATTCAATTACAAAAAAACATCAATAAATATTTAAGATTAAATATACTTCTCTATTTATATTTTGTGCAAACAATTATATACTTAGTTTAATGATGGTAAACATACCCTATGAATTCATGCAATGATGTAGAGAAAACAAAACTCAGACACAAGTTTTAATAAACAAATTTTAGAATTTTATTAACAACAATCAAAATTAAGATAAAACAAACAAATCTATTTACATTTATTTACAAGGGATATCCTCCTTTCTTTTAACACTACAATAGTTGAATTATACATTTTTAGATTTCTTTTATAGTTAATTTAAATTATTATACCTTTTATAAGTTATTTATTTATTTCTCATTAGGTTTATTATATTACTTATTTTAACTATTTTATGGGTAATACTATTCTTTACCTTTTAATATTAAAGTTACCGTATTATAAATTATATATGTGGATAAACATCATTTATAAACATTATAAATTTACAATCAATATGGTTTTTCCTCTTAAAAAAAAATTACATTTTCTTGTAACTCTATATAAGTCACTCTGCATATTGTTCAAATATTATTACTACCTATAACGTTTGTTCTCTAATGCTCGTAAACTCTAATACATTTATTCCATAAGCCATACTCATGTATAATGCCATAACACGGGTTTAATTATCACCTGTTTCAGTTTCACATATATTATAATTATCGAATGTTATTATATTCTTTAAATATGCAATACTTATATTTTTAAATATAATCAACAATAAGAAAACGTTAAATCATTTTTAATATTTTTGTATATTTCTATTTGGGTATATTTTTATCAAATTATAGTTCATTTCTTAAAAATTAAAATAATTCTCTGACTCCTTCCTTTCTTAGGATATCTGCATCTCTCTTTCAATAATCATAATCTACTCTTTGTTAATACTTAACTATTCTTATTTCAAATAACAGCATGACATACATTCTAAAAATATCTATTGTTTCTTTTCAATAGACTTATCAAATAACGATGTAGTTGCAAGAAATACAGATAAAGATAGCGAAAGATGTATAGGATATTGGGAAGATAGATAGATAACTTATCAAAATATATACTTCAAAATGTATGGAACAGTGTGAATAGGGCCGACATTCATTGTCTAATAACCCTGGCGATAAGCATGATGTGGCAGCTATTTATTCAGCTTTACCAAACATCTAATACGATTCATAAGAAATATAAAAATAACACTGTCCATGACAACATGTGTAACAGTCATAGGGCTTTGTTAACTATGCTGATTACCATCTAAAACTACTTATTATTTCATTCCCTGTAGCATCCTAGTTTTTTAATACATCCTCTTGGTTTCCGAATCTCCACGTACTACCAAGTCACTACCCAAACTATCTCTCAAGATTTTTACTGTATCCAACATCGATAAAACTAACTACCTTTTAAAACAATAAACAAAATTCACTAATATAAAACATTTCCCTATTCCATAAGAACAATTTGTCTTGCTTTATTACACTGTAGGTTCGACATCTACGTTTTGTTAAAATAACACTTAAATATCCTAATCGGAAAAATTAACAGAAAATATGACATAACCATCGGTTATATTGAACTATATTAATAACACATTAAATGATTATCGTATGCATATTTTTAAAAAATCTAATTACATCTCAAAGTGTTTTAGAGTGTTGTTTTTCAAAATGCGTTTTACAATAATTATAACAATAAAACTTTTGCATTACATTCATTCGATTCACAGCTGATCTAAATAAATAAAACATACATTATATCATTAATAACCATAAAATGTACCAAAATAATCTTTACCTTCCTATTAGAGTTCGTAGTAGGTTTCTTTCTCCTCGAGCATCGCAAATATACAAAATTTCCACACACATACAATTTTATTTGAACATTCAAAATCAAAAACATATTATTTTATATAATGTTATATTGCGAATTAATGTATTTGTTTCCCTATCACTATCTAAAACTTAATGTTTAACTTAGATTAATAAAGAAAATAATTTAAACCATAATCACATATTTTTCTGGCGGTAAATCTTGGTTAGTCCCATAATATTTATTATTTCTTCTTTTGTCCGAATGTTCTCCTTTCTGATTATTAAAGTTTTAAATAAATTAGTTCATTTAGTAAACTGTTTAGACGATCTTTAGTTTCAATGTTTAATTCAAAATTATTAAAAAACATTTATTTAGTTATCCCACGAAGTTTTTAATGTTCGGGCGAATATTACCTCGGCGCGTTGATGCATCTTTATTTCTAGCTGAACTACAATTATTTAATCATTACGGTACCAATTGCGTTTTTTCATGGATCCAATATTTTATATTTATTTCTCTGTAAAATATTTTTTTCTTCTTTAGGCAAGTGTTTTCCCTGGTAAATTTCACTTTCATTCATTATTAATTTATATACAACATTTTCGATCTTTAACTATTTCTAGAGTATTTGCTCAGGTCATCTTAAAGAAAGCAATTCAAAAAAAAAATTCTTTTTGTCCATTTATTCTTATACGAATAATATTTATTTTTATTTTCCATTATATTCATTAACTTTGCGCACAATGTCCTTTCATTAATTTTATACGCATGAAAGCAGTTTTCATAGTAATATGCTATACAAACTATATCAACGAACGACATTAACATTTTTGGAATATTATAAAATTTATAACTTGGTTTTCAGAATCTATCCATTTTTTATTGAAAATTCAGATTATATTTTAATAGAATCCACTGGCAGGTTACTGTGGAGTTAGTGAAACATTATTATGAGAACTTTTTTTAAAATTTTATTCTTAGATTCTCTTCGGAAGATTTTAAATTGTCAGTTAGTTTCTTTCAAAGATATTATTAAAGTTATAATAAAATTGACTAATAAATTGAAGAAAGAAAGAAATTTTAAAGAGCTTAAAATTTTACCTCTGCTCTGGAGTCAACACATTTTTGTTCTCCTCGTTTATACAATTAATTGGCGCGATTTTTGTTGTCTGCCAAGATCTATCTTTTTATTGGTCACTCCCTACTTTGGTTTATAAACAATTTCTAAAGTTTTAAAATCGTGACGTAATAGACTTAAATATTAACCTATTATTATTTTTAAATTAATTATTATCTATTACAATTTAATTACTTTTAAAATAATTTTGAAACAATAATTAATAAAGATGTATAATCTTATTTTTTATTATAATGTGTGACAATTCCATCCAGTTCTATAATATACTATTTAAATATTTTAATTATTTGTATTAATTTAAACTGGTGCTTATACATAAAATATTCCAGACAGTCACATAGACATTTCCGGTGTTTAGTCTATTTTTATCTGTCTTAATAAATTTGCTACTTATATTATTTAAAATGATTATATAAAATTTTGAAAAATAATTTAGAAAAATATAGAACTAGATGCAATCCTCACCATCACAATACTTATTATTAATTATATTACATTAATCTTTTACTACTTAATCATAGTTCATAATCATAAATACTATATAATATTAATTTTAAAATTTTTTAGTAATTGACCATTTATAACCATCATTGACCTATAGAAAAGGGCACAATATATATATATATATATCTTTTCATATATATATATATATATATATATATATATATATAAACTTTTCAGTAAGTTCTAATTAGATGACTGTCATCCTTAAAATGCTAATCTGTTTAAATATTGTAATAAGGTTTTTAAGTAGAAAAGGAAATTTATAGTTTGAGATAAATTTATCAAGTTGAAAGAATGATATTTCACCATAGGCATATAATTAAATATGCCTATTATTCTGTCAAATTTGTTATATCTAATTAAGAGTAGATATTTTATTGACATAACATAAAACAAAAGTGAATATACTATTTAAAAATATGATAAATTATAAGACCAATTAAAAAACACATCTTCATCAGATTTGGCAACTAAATTATATAAAGAGCATCAAACTATTAAAAAAACATAATTATAAGACATGGAAAATAGTTTTTATAGAAAAAGTCAGTCCTGTTTAAATTATAAAAATTATATTAAAGTTATTCTAAAGTTGTAAAAAAATGCATTATTGATTTTTTTTTTCCTCATGTGTCATAGCATCAGCCGGAAGCGAACCCGCTAACCCGGGACAACTGCTTGTAAAGCAGCGGTCACTGACCTTTCGACCACCAATTCACGGCTAATATATGGCTGAGAGTAGAATATGATATCTACAATTGGGCAAGGTAGTACAACATTTCTTAAATAAAAATTCACAGCAGAGTAGGTTTAAAGCAAAATGTCTTCCTAACAGACTGAAAAGACAAATGAATATATTTGCCTGAAGGTATATGATGATCGTACATTAGATAATACGTTGGACTATTTCCATAATCTACAATTAAATGCTGAAGGTCTAGAAAATTTTAAACTTTATTTAAACTTTTCAAATACAAACAACCTGCTAGTGATAACACCCAAATTACTAACCTGTGTTGTCTACTTGTGTGTTATTATTAACAAGTTGTTTGCATTTGAAAAGTTTAAATTTTTTTTATACATTCAACATTTACTGATAGATGATGGAAATAGTTTAACATATTATCACACAGAAGAATGTATATGTAGTTTTGGGATCAGACTATTATGGTTTTTAATGATGATGATTAACTTTTTAAAATAATTGTTTATGTAAGTTAAGATAATTTTTATTTTATTATATTTATTTTTCTTGTAAGGTGAAAGGTTGATGCATATTTGTATAGATGGATAGTTTGATAATTGTGTGTAGATGGAAATAATTTATTTTAATTAATATTACTATTTTTAGAAATTGCTTAAGTTAATAATTTTTAATACAATGATTTCTTAGAAGTACAGTGAATAAAAGTATGTAGTTTCTGAATAACTGAATATAAATTGATTAATTAAAAATGCTGATTAATCTGTCTATTTTAACATTTTAAGAAGGAAATTGATCTTGCTAAATTAAAATATAGGTTCTTAAGAATTCTAATAAACCTATAAGATCTAACATTTATTTGATATATATATAAAATACATATTTTGCGGGTTCATCCGTGTTAAAAACTTTTAATATTAATATACTGATGTTTCGACTTGGTCACACAAGCCATCCACAGAGTTTTAGAACCCGCAAAATATGTATTTTATATATTTAACCCGTGCAAATCTTCGTTTTAACACACACACGATTACACACACACATATATATATATATATATATATGCTAGAGTCAATTAATCGTTTTTGTTTTAGAATAACAACAGAATTCTAAATTAAATTTTTTAATATATATTTTATTCATTTTAGTATAAACAGTGCACTAACTTTAAGCTGTTAAATTGCTTGCTAGCCTGATAGCTTGAAGATCCATGTTGCCTTTGGAAAAACTATAAGCAGTATATAAATTCTTAAAACTATATCTAGATGTTAAATTTTGTTTTAAGAGGGCATCAATATTTACATGCTATTCACCACAAAAGTCACTTTAATGTCCTGATTTGGTTAATATATATAGTGACTGACATATCTAATTTATACACTTAAATAGGAACTTTTCGGAAATTTTATTTGAAATTGAATAATTCTATCATTCCAGTTTTCAATCTTTGTGATATCAGTCAGTAAGAGTGAATTTTAAAGACATATAACTCATTCAATTAAAAGATATCTTAAAACTAAACAGCATTTAATTAATGTTTCATTAGATTATCTGCTCAATCTTTTAATTTTTTTGATCTTCAAGCGCATTTTGCATATAACTTTATAAAATTCATTGTTATCCTTTTCGCAATCTTGTTTGTGATCAATTGGCTGAAACATTTCAAACTTTGGCTTAAAATGGCTTAAAAATTTTTATTTTATGTATTTATTTTTATTAAACATAACTGAGAAAACTTTCAGCTTTAGAAAACCAGAATCATAGCATTTATAGGTTGGTTGAATATGCTGCAGTATTCATTGATAGAGTATTATTTATTTAATTTAACTATATGCAGGATTCAAACTCATACTTTCACACAAAACATGTGTGTGATCAGGTGGGTGAGCAATATAAGATGGCACTGGGAGTTGTGGGTCACGTAAAAGTCTGAGTTCAAATCCCACATATATTACATATATAAATGCAAGTGTTAAACCTGTATAATGTATTAATTTAGCTATTTAAATGTTCCACATGCCTTTCTTTAACTAATGTTAATAACGTTTTTGCCAGTGTATGATTTTATAAATAATTTGATTTTTAGAAATATTAAGCAAACTCTCAATCTTAAATTGTTTGAATAATCAGAAAGTTAAATTTAAATATTTTGAAAAATTATCAAATAATTAGTTTAGAAAACTTGGAATACATTTTCATAATAAAACTACATTTGAAAAATTAGTATTATCTAATGACCAAGCTAAATTAACCTTTTGTGGAATAGAACTAAAAAATAGAAGATCAAATTTATGGTTCTATTTTTGAATGATAGCAAATTAGACTCAATAATTTTTTTTCTAATATTCATTTAATTTTAATTCTAAAAAATATATGACTATTTTTGTTGGGAATTGCCTTTTTTTTTTAAAAAAAAAAATTGCATGAATTTGAATTTATTATTATAAAATACATCTTCATTGATTTGTAAAATAAACAAATTGTAACAGACTTTCTAAACAATATTTTATGGTGAGTTTAAGTATAGAGTTTGTGAACAGGTGGACCCCATTTACATTATGAAACTTATCTCAGAGATTTCTTAAAAAGTGCAATATTAAATGCTTTTATTGAAAACATATGTTGAGGGTAGAATAAAATCAAAAACTTCATTAAGATTTTGCAAAGTTATTCAAAACTTAAAGTTGGCTTCAGAAGTTTAAAGATAGCAAGTAATATTCCAAGTCATCAATCTAAAACTCAGCACATATTATATTTCATTTTAAAGGTTTATTATGGTTTATATACTCATTCAAAAGACATCTAACTTTTTATTTATTATATTTCTACTTATTTGTTCTAAAGTTAACTTATCCACATCGACTTAGGTCATACTATTCATAAAAGATTATTACCTTTTTTGCCCTGTATGGGTTACAGTTGGTATCCTTGCATGGTTACCATTAGTAGATTGCTAGACTCTGGAGGATAAGATCTAAAAGTTTCAGATTTATTGCAGTTCTAACACTTCCTGTGCTTGAATCATATCCTCCTCCTCTTTTTCTTTTTTCCTTTTTCTTATTATGTTTTAAAGGTGAACATTATTAAGGAGGGTTATAAGTTCCATGTGAAAACATGACATCTTAGATACAAGTTAATACATGGTATTACATTTGCAACAAGGGTTTACAATCTTGCTTGTAATAGGGGACAAACATGACTTACAGGAATTGAAAATGATTGATGCATAACAAGATACATGTTTCAAATTAGGTTTATATAGAATTTTTAAATGAGATCTTGAGAAAAATACATGGAAGCATGTAATAGCATGAGTGAAAACATATATGGATGGGGGCTGGAATTGGTATTAGATTGATTTATGATTACATATAAATTGGGCCTATAAGTTGCATGTGAAAAACAGGAGCTTTTAGATATAATTTGATACATGAGGCTACATATACAATGGTTTACAATTTTTTTTATGATAAAGAAAAGGTCATTTACAGTAGTTGAAAGAAGAATAATTGTTGCATAACAAGATACATATATCAAGTTAAGTTTACATAGATTTTTCAAAAGCATTATGAGGTAAATACATGAAGGCACATGGTACAATTTATTAATATATTTCGGGAGGGTGGGTGGAGTTAGTATTCCATTGGTATATGGCTGCACTTATAAATTATGCTTATTTGTTGGTGAGCATGACAGGCATCAAGGCCAAGTCTTATTGTTCATGTGTTGTGCATTTAAAGTTCATTTGAGGTAAGTTGGGTGGAGTGGTCTAGTAAATGTCCTTGGATTGGTGAGTTGATGAGACAGGTGTAGCACATTACTCTCAAGTGGTGCAATGTTTATTCCTGAGTTCATCATGTTGAAGTTATGAGTTCATGTATGCTAAACACTTGAGCTGATTGAAGTTACAGATCATGGGGTGAAAGCAATATAGATAGCAGTTGGAGTCCATGGCTGATATAATAATGGACAAGGGGAAAAATAACTTAATTGTTGCAAATATCTCCTGTGACATGGTAATAATAATTTTTGACAACTGGTTGTCAGCATGACAGATATCCACACCACAGGGAGTGCTTTACAATCTTGTGTTTTTAAGTCTAGATTTTAAATGCTGTTTGCATTGGTTTTTCTGAAATGTGAAATCGGCTTATTCATTAATGGACTTGAAATACCTTTGCTTTTCCTGATATGGAAATTGTTCTTGGTGATGCTGGCATACATTTTTTATGAGCTAAAGCTGGACTCATGGTAGAATAGATTTTGGCACCAACCATTTGATCATGTAGTGTAAACATAAAATTATCCTAGAAAAGATGAGTGACATAGGCGATTAGAGTAGTTTTGGAGGTTTAAACTAGAAAAATTTTATTTGTTGCCTAGCAATATTAAGGTCACATTAGTCAAACATTTTTTTCTTGCGAATTATCTATTATAAAGAATGATTTTTTTTATAACTAGATTGTTATCAAATTAGATCAAGTTCAGTTATTGTGCTGCATTAAAATTTATCTTTAAAACAACAAATATTATGTACATTCCTAGGATTTGAAACAGGAGTTCTTGGAATAAACATTGTGACAAGTCTAAGGTTTTTATTTTATTATTTTTTTTTAAAGTATGGCGCCTGAACCTAATTGTTGCCTTTGTTGGCTGCCTGTTTATGGCAAACAAAAGAGAGTTAAATATAGTGGATTATGTTCAAAGGTTGTACATTTTATTGCTTGGATAATCTTAAAAGTGGAGGGATTATTGAAAATATAAATATTAATCAATAGAAAGATAATTTGGCTTTAACTGTTTTGACTGCGATCTTATACAAACAAAAGGCACGAGTACAATATTAAATAAAAATGATTACCTTACTTATGAAAGCCATGTGGATCTAATATCTATAAATGTTCTGTAATATGTCCAAAAATGTTTTTGTAGTAACGTATATAATTATAATTTTTATCAAAAGGAGCACGAAAATTTTGACCGATTTTTAAAATGCTGTATTTTCACGCTGATTATTTATTATTAAGCAAGAAAGACTATGAACTTTTTTCCTTTTCATTTGCTACCGTTAAGTGTATAATATGCAATAAATTAATAATTGATAATGATAATAAATCTGAAAAAGACTTAAGTATAAAGGTAGAAGAAAATATATTTTATAATTATAATAATGACTTTTCTAATCAATGTAACTGTCTAGAATTTCTACCGCGGATTTGCTTTAATGAACCCTCAGGATATGAAAATTCAAAAAGTGAATATGGAAACATAGTTATTAAAGTGAAACAAAGCAAGAAATTTTGTTGTAACATTTTATAAAACAAATCTCGATCATTAATTACAAAAATGCAAAGATTGAATTACGATAATTTTACTATAAGAAATATATAATGTATAGGGAGTTTGAACTCAGATTTTCACACGACCCTCAACTATACATGCTATCTCATACTGCTGATAAACTTGATCACACACATGTCGAAAAGATAAATAATCACCAATATATGTATTTCGTGCTAAACCAGCACTCATCAGTTGGTCCAGATTATTATTTCCACACACATATACAATCAATGCTCAGCTTTATATTAAGATAGCCAATCTTCATACTTTAATAATCAGGCTTCAAACCACTCCACCCCACAACTCTTCAACAGTCCATTTCATTGATAATCTGATGATGGAATGCTCAAAGCCCACCTTTATGCCAACATTCTCATCCTACCCATGTTGACCATAGATTGGTACAAAAATGAGCTTTGAGCATTCCATCATCAGATTTTCAATGAAATGGAGTGTTGAGGAGTTGTGGGGTTAGAGTGGTTTGAAGCCTGTCCATTAAAGTACAGAGATTGGCTATCTTAATGTAAAGCTGAGCATTGGTTGTATATATATGTGGAGATGATAATCTGGACTAACTGATGAGTGCTGGTTTAGCATGAAATACATATATTGGTGATTATTTATCTTTTTGACATGTGTGTTATCAAGTTTATCAGCAGTATGAGATAGCATGTATAGTTAGTTGAGGATCATGTAAAAGTCTGAGTACAACCCCCCTATATATTACATATAAAAGTGCAGGTATGAAAAAGCCTATACTGTAGAGAAAAAAATTCGTACAAGAAATATAAAAAAGTAGAAAAATATTTTATTTCTTCAATATATCGCAATATAAATATAGAAAAACAGTTATCAAATGAATTATTATCGTTATATTTCTCCTTTGATTTACATGATATGATAAAAAATAAAGATAGTATTAAATCTGATAGTGGAATTAACTGATTGATTATCCATTCCATGGATATGGCATACGCTGATAACGTTGATAAACAATTGAACAGTGTAACAAATAATGACAATAAAATAAGAGGAAATGAAAAAAAAACAATGATGGAAAATATTTTTAGACTAATAGAACTGTTATCATACAAAAATAATTATAATACTGCACAACCGATAGTTTGATAGATAACTTGAATATAATTCAAAATTTTATAAGGGATACATGTCACAAACTTTCCAAAGAGAATAAAAATACTAGTAATCATTAAGATCGTAATAATGATAATATACAGAAAATATCTACTGAAGAAGTCAAAATGAATAACAAGAAATAAACATTAACTTTAGACAGATATCAAATATATAAAAAAAGAATCAATTATTATGGAGCAAAAAGATGTGGCAAGCATAATAAATAAAATATCTGAGAAAAATGGGAAAAAAACAAATTAATAGATATGACCTGCTTATATCAATACATCAAGATGTAAATGAAATAAAACAAATAGGAATTAAAAAATCAATAAAACTAAAATAAATATATAAAAGATGGCAAACTTTTAGAAGATAATATACAGTAACAGATGATGTAGATGAAGAAGAATATCATGCTATAGATGACTAAAGAAATAATAAGCCGATATTCAAAAGAAGACATTACAAAACCAAAGTATACTGTAATAAAAACTATCAATGGATTGATAAAAAAAATTATAAAAATAGCATAAGTATACAAATTAAAAGTAATACATATAATATTTCACAAAAAAAATCAGTTTAGACAGCAGAGATATAATGTAAACAATAAAAGAGGTAAATATAGTGATATTAATGATATATATGCCAATATTGATAATTATAATTATCAGTTTTGGGAAAATAATATCAAATTATATAATAAAAATGAATTTCTAAGATCTATAACTAACCATTATTTAGATGAAGATGTTTTTAAAAATTATATTCAGGAATATTTAAGAACTTCTATTAAATGTATAAAAATTGATGTGGGTAATACAATGTGTACAACTTATTTTGTAAGTATGTCTGAATATTATGGAAATGCTATAATAAACTTAAAATGGAATCTCACACCATTGAGAGCAGATGTGAAATATTTCTTTGGAAAATTATCTAATGCAACTACTAAAAAAACATATGAATAATGATAACAGGAGGCCATGAAAAATGCACATTTAATGGCTTGGCAAAATCATGCAAATAACAAAATAATACCATGTTTTATATGACTAAGAACAAAATGGAATGAAATTTATTTGCAATTTTTATTTGGTGATTATGATATTTTATTAACAGAAACATGGTTAACAACAGATGTAGAAGGCTCACAAATTATGCATGGCAGATATAATATTTATAGGCGAGACAGAAATGATTGCATGTTTAGAAGGGAAAGTGGATAACTTATAGCAGTAAATAAGGTTCTAATTAGTAAATACTTTAGAGAACATAATTATCAAGATGAATCAATTTGGGTTGAAATTCAATTATTGAAACAAAAAATCTTCAGTAAGTGATATATATGATCATTATATATCAAAACTAATCAATTGTAATCACAATATTTTTATTGCTGGAGATTTTAATAATCCTGAATTATACTTAAAGAACAATAGTAAGGCATGCAGCTTACTAAATTTAATACAAATTCTCAAATTAAAGCAAAATAATACAAATAAAAACCATCTAAAGAAGATTATGGCCATTTATAATATCAATCAAAATATACCAAACATTATTCAAAGAAAACAAAATTTTCCTATCTACTTTACCACAGAACTTCGATTTATTATAAAAAAAGAACATAATTACAGAAACTTTATTAAAACTCTAAACACCACAAGGTCACCATTCCTTATGCTTACACAAGCTGTTTTTACAGATGCAAAACTCCATTTAGTAGCATCATTCAATGAAAGCTGCAGTAATCAATGGATGCTGGAAAGTTTGTGTATAAAATCACTATCTTACTCATCCAATATCTCCAGACTAGTTTCTAGCTTGTGGCTTTCATCAATGAGAAGCCTTGAATCTGAGAGCACTGCACTTAGGATCTAATCCAACTCTCCAGCCTCCATCTTTTATTTTATTAGCTAACTATAAAGCTCTGAGTACAAAATAAAAACACAATAATATTTTTGACTCAAGTTCATGAGCTTCTATCATCATATAGATTTGAACAAAGTTCAGCATCCATAATTTTTGGTGTCTTTGGTTCTTTAATAACCACAGTCACTGTAATCCTATTGGGCAGGATTAGTATTAATCCACTAAATGTCACAACATCACCATTCTTTATCTTTACACAAGTTGTTTACACAGATGCAAAACTCTCCATACAGTAGCACCACTCAGCGGAATCAATGGATGCAGGAAGGTTGTGCTCAAAATCCCTATCTAGTGCCTATTCATCCAATATCACCAAACTAGTTTCTAGCGTGTGGCTTTCATCAGTGAGAAGCCTGCCCACAAACCTTCCTGCATCTATTGACTACACTGGTTTACACAGAATGGCACTACTGTATGGAGAGTTTTTCCTCTGTGAAAATATTATTAAAACAAAAAAATATAATTTATTATAACAATGTAATAAATCTAAAAAAAGTTATAAAAAGGTAAAAAATACAAGATTATAAAAATCATATTAAAAAGTTGGAAATAGATTTTAAATATCAGCTTAAAATATTTTGGGACTTTAATAAACATATCAGTGTAAGGCAAAAAAATGTGGCATTGACATCTAATTATAATGGTATAACATTAAATAAATTCTATCAACATTTTGAAAAATATTACAGTAAGAAGATAAAAACAAATTAAATAATGAGTGTAACAAAACTGTTTCTGACAATTCTTCAAAAAATACATTTTTCTCAAAAAATATTAATTAACAAAATATTGAAAGAACAATAAAAAAAACTTAGAAATAAAAAGAACTTTATATGAAACCAACATCTATTCTAAAAGGATGCTGTGAATTCATAGCTTCTTCACTCCAAGCTTTATTGCAGGCATCGTTAGACAAAGATTTTTTCTAGGGATATTAAAAATAACTAGAATAGTTTCTATTTATAAAAAAAGTGCAAAAGATGATCTAAAGAATTATAGATCAATACCAATTTTATCAACTCTTTCTA
Source organism: Epiperipatus broadwayi (assembly GCA_028023455.1). Taxonomy (NCBI): domain Eukaryota; kingdom Metazoa; phylum Onychophora; class Udeonychophora; order Euonychophora; family Peripatidae; genus Epiperipatus; species Epiperipatus broadwayi. The sequence continues at coordinate 3,073,285 of JAQFVV010000147.1, read as the reverse complement.
AAAGTTTTTGAAAATTGTTTTTATTTAAAAATAGAAAATGATATTAATAAGATTATATCAAAATCTCAACATGGTTTTGTACCAAAAAGATCAGTGATTACGAATCTTGTAATAATTCAAGATCATATATGCCTTAAATGCTAGGAAAAGAATTGATGCCATATAACAGGACTTGCCATTTGCTTTTGATGTAGTCTCTTATAAATTATTAATAGTAAAATTGATTAAATTGATTGTAAATATAAAAGCAGTTAACTGGATAGTTAACTCTTTGCTTGACACTTTTCCCCCATCTAATTGTCTTAATGGGGATTTTAATCTTGATTATCAATCATTCATATCAAAATGGCTTTATCTAATAACTTTTCCACTTATGAGTAATCAAGGCTTTTTGCTTTCCAATTCTGTCACATTCCATAATCAGTAGCATGCCTCACTCATCAATCTTTGCTTTTGCTCACTAATTCTACATCACACAGAAGGCAAAACTCTCCATACCATAGTGCAACTGAGTACAAGCCAGAGTAATCAATAGATGTAAGAAGGTTTGTGCCTAAAATTCCTATCTAGTGCCTAATCATTCAATATCTCCAGACTAGTTTCTAGCTTGTGGCTTTCATTGGTGAGGCAATAAATAGGGATTTTATGCACAAATCTTCTTGAATCCATTGATTGATGTGGCTTACACTGAGTAGCACTACTGCATGGATAGTTTTGTCTTTGTGTAAACAGTTTGTGTAAGATTAAAGAATGGCAATCATGTGATGTTTATCAGTTCAATTCTACATCATTGTATTAAACTTGACCTTAATTCTACTGCTTTCTCTGATCACTTTGAACAATTTCTCATTCCAAATCTCAATAAATTATATGTCATAGGTATTCATTTGCATAAAACCATTCTAGTTTTTCTACCTTCATATAGCAGAGTTTTTATTTTCAGAAACATATATTATGTTTCAGAAATTGGAAAAAATAAAACTTTTATCTGGTTCAAAGTGGTCTCATCTTTATACCTACAACATCATTTAATGTCCAATATCTCACACTCAGTTCACCTTCTCCATGTTCCTGACTTCTGGCATTGGTTGATGAGTTGCATATATATTTTATACTAATGATGCCTGCACATTATACTCCCCAGCACTTACATGCATTTTCCCAGGCTTATCAAAAAAAACCACCAACCAATTTAAAGACTATCTTGCCATTAATAAAAGGATTTGTCTTGCTCACCAGCACACATGGACCTGGGAATATATTTTCTGGGTCCTGGGCCACACATCCACACTAAAAATCCCTATGGCATTCCAAATTGATGGCAATATGAGTTCAGGATATAACATGATTAAGCCTACATACCAATCTTTCAAGCATAGATTATAAATCCACAATACCTTCACACCATCTTCAGACTTATTTGGAACCCCTGATATCAATACCCCATTCCAAACCATACAATTTGCTGACAAGCTTATAACCATAAATAACTCATGTCACCCAGGTTCTAATGGAATCCCTGCTTTTGTTTTTGCACATCTTAGGCACTTTATCATGTTATACCTCTGTGACCTGGCAAATTATCTGTAACAAAGGATGTATGACATCAAAAGTTTATATCAAATCTCAATTGTACCATTTACCAAAAAAAAAAAAAACAAGCTTAACTTCTATTCTTATCAACCTTCATCTAATTTCCATAGGGCCTCTGGGAGTGGAAAAAGTTGTATAGAATCATCTAAGCCACACATACTTACTCTAATTTCCAATATGCAGTTTGTTCAAAAAGGCTTTTCTGCCCTACAGGATGCTCTGATATTTAAAGCAGTCTTGAACTCAGTTCAAGACTGAAAAAAATGCTCCAATTGCAGTTCAGTTAGATATAGATTCTGCACTTAACTCTACCGTTATTCCCATTCTGATTGACATACTTACTAACACTAACATTTTAAGTACTGTGCTTTACTTAATTATTAACTTACTGCAGAGCAGAGAGATACATATCACTCTCAATGGGAAAAGTTCACCACCATTCACTCCTACATAATCCATCTCCCAAGGCACATGTCTTAGTGCACTGTTCTTCATTTTCTACATATTATTAGTAGTAGGAGTGGTAGTAGTAGTAATTGGTTGTGATAAAAATATTACTTAAATTTATTTTCATAAAAACTATGATGCTTTATATTTTAGATATTAAGTTCTGCAATAGAGATTATCATTCAAACCAGTTACATAAAAAAAAGATAGAATTAGTTTTTCAGTATTTATTAAATTTATCAAACAGTAATAACTATTATGGCTTTTACAGTTGATCTGGTTAATTTCAATTTTGTCTTTGCATTAGCAAATATATACACTTCCAACTTTAGTGAAACCATGAGCCCTCCGAAAAAATGTAAAATCAGTGATGAATGCCATGTGTTTAATGAAGAATGGACAAACAAATATTTCTTGGGTAATACAGAGAATAAAGCAGTCTGGTTATTGGGTTAAGAAAAAAAGATGTGGCCCTCCACTAACCTTTGCTTCCACAAAGTGGCCGCTGATGCGGCCCCCCACCAACCTCTATGGCCCCTGAGCCAAAACAATTGCCCACCCCTGGATTAAAGAAACATTAATAGAAATTTTTCGTTTAAAATTTTTTATTGAACATGTAAATATATAAGTAGTTATAACAATTGTTATACGGAAATTTTAATTTTATTTTATAAATATTAATTATTAATTCTGAATCCTAAATTGTTTAATTAAGTGGTAAATTTTGGAGTTCAAGATCCATGGATCCAGACCCAGAACAAACTCCTTTAGTGTTTGAACTTTTTATGAACTCCGAGTAATCAATTGATCAATAATTATTTTTTCATTTGTTTTGTATGAACAATAAAGGGTTAAATTAAAAAGTATAAAATATTGAATAAATTAATTATTTTCAGTTTTATATTGTTATATTATATAATGTCAATTAGCTTTTTATAAATATTTCTCTTAAAACTTTTATTGTTATAATATTTAATAAAGAAATAAAAGAATGTTGAGTTATTGAATTTTTTAAACTGTTTAAAAATGAAAATGAACAAATAAGAAAAAAGGCCTAAATTTTATAAAAGTAAAAAGCAATAAATATTACACAATAAAAAAAACTTATGTTTGCTGAAACACATGTTTACTTTTCTATCATCATAAATCCAAAATATTCTTTCTTTTTCATATGTCAAATGCGTTGACCGGGATGCGAACTCGGGCCAGCTGCTTGGAAGGCAGCTATGCTAACCACTAGGCCATCAACGCTCGACAAATCAAAAATATTCTTAGCTGATAACTCTCCATGTTTACCCTTTTTCCTTAATCCCATTTTATTAAAACTTTTCCTTATGATACCAAACCATCGTTTTCTTGCTATCCTTATTGATATTATTCATCTCACTTGATATTTAAGGGCCTTCTTAGACTTTATATTATACTCCATTTTTTGACATAGCTAAATTATCTTTGTCTGTTATAATTGATTACCATTCTATCATTAGATCCATTTATTTAATGAGTATAATCAGTCTAATTCCATATAACAAATAGATAAAAAAAAATAGAAATTGAAAAAAAAAAGACTAAATACTTGTAATTGCACTAAAACAAAATAATAGTATCACAGATAACACAGAAAGATGACTGATGCCATAAGGGTAATAACCCTATACTACCTTAGTGATAAAATAGGAAATTAAAAAACAACTACAGTGAGGCAAAGGGTAACAATAATTTATTCGTAATAAATAGACTATTATTTATATAGCACAGATTGCATATACAGTATAATATTATAAAGAGGGAACAATCTCCAGTCGTGCTTTTACGAATTTACACACACTTGCCCATGAACATCAGTTTGAAAAGCATAAGTATATGCTTTTCCTTAGAGCTTCTCTATATATAAGACAACCTTTGCTCACCATAGTAAAATCAGCGATTCAATCTACTGTATGGCTGAGTTATAAATTGTTAATATGAATTGCACAATCCTATTCAATCTATAGCAGGAGAGACCTACTATTAAAAATGTCATAAATTTTGAATTTACTATAATAAAGTCTATTATTTATGTAGTTTGTGAATATTAGTGATAATTACTAAAGTATTATAATTGATAATTTTGACAATTAGAATAGTAGTTGTTAAATCATTTAGATTTACAAACAGAAGGGGGGGGGCAATACAAATTTGTGTATATATTTTTAGGTGTTTCAAATTGAATCACTTTCAAAGTATAGTCTATTGACTACTATGCATTAGTCTAAATATGTTTTCACTTTTCAAAGTAGTCCATAAACACTTGAAAAGTGATGCCTTTTAACACCATCCTCTTTTCCTTCACACTTCTAAGTCTGCGACAAAAAAAATGGAAACGTTTTTTTATTTGAGAGAATAAAAAAAAGTAGCATGGAGTGAGATTACGAGAATGTGGCTGATTGGTAAAATGGATCATACTGAATTTAATTAAAAATTGTTTCATACTCAAGTCTTGTACATGTATGCTGTCAGAAGCATGCACTCTTCACTTTGCCACACATCAGGTTGTTTACATTTTACCACATCGTGCAAGAGTTGCAGAATTTGTAGGTTTTAAATGAATCATTATAAATGAACAATGCCATTTGCATCCCAAAAAAATCAGCATTATCTTGACATTGGATTTCACTCACCACATTTTTTTTGAGATGTAATGAATTTGATACTTCCATTATAATCTATGTTTTTCCAGAGTAACTTCTTTATAAGGTGTTTCAGGTATTACAACTGTTTTCCCTTCCATTATTCTTAAAAGAAAACATAATTTCACATTGTTTTAACTTTGCAGACATTACAAATATACAAAATGCATCTTACAAAAACACGTGTTAGATGTTCCCATGACTTCATATGATAATGTCATTTGGCAGTTTGGTGCAGAAGCATTCTTGCAAGAGGTATCTAAAAATAGAAGTATGTGATACAATAGATGTGGCAACAAGAGAGTCATTCTGGTTATTTTGGATTACCACCTCATATGTTAATTCTTTTCAAATAATAATTTATGAGAATATCGTAGTACAAAGCTAATGATTTTATTTTCAAAATGGTGAATATATGCTTCAATCTATTCTGAACAGTTTTTCAAATTTTTGAAATATAAAGTATTAACTCTGTTATAATAGTCTTATTTTGCTGTCAGAATTTGTACATTCTATTGATAAATAGATCTTCAAATTATTAATGTAAATATAAAAATTTACAATAACATTTAAAAAATGTTGCATGATGGTATATGAAAGTAAGTAAAGTATGCACACATTTTCAACTATTTCAGTGCATTATTTACAATAGAAAATATTAAACTATAATTTATTAAATCTTTGTTTATAAATAGTAAAGCAAAATTTGTAAATTCATATAAAATTTGTTATACCAAGAAGTATAATGCTAGTATATGCTGTTAATATATTACTCTATATGCAAATTCTTTAGAGATAATACAACCGCAGACTAAAAAAAAAATTCAACAAAAGCATTGCTGAGAAAGACACATGAAAGGAGAAAGGGGGAAAGAAAATGAAGATGATGAGGAAAGAATAAAGAGGGAAAAAATGAGAGAGAAGAAGAAAGGGAAAGAGATGAAAAAAGAGGAAGAGGAAAAGAGATGAAAGAGAATGAGAAAGAGGAAAAGAGATGAGAGAAGGAGAAAGAGGGAAAGAGATTTTTAGTAATATGTACATAATTAAATATGCAAAAATACTTCATTAAAAGTATAATTTTATAAATTATCATACCATTAATAAATTGAAAAACATAGGGCTGGTATCACTTAAAATTAAATTTTTAAAATCTCTCTTAATTAATAATTTTATAGTTCATTTCCTCTTTATACACCGTATTTGTACACAACCGCTTAATTAAAGATTAGTTTTGATTTAATAAATTGCTTCTGTGTTTAAATGTAGGAAAAAAATTGAGTTACAGTAGAATGCTTTTAATAAGATTAAATTTTTTTTAGATGTTCTGTGTTCTTAAGTAAAGTTTACTAGAAAAATTGTCATTTAAAAAAACAACAACTGACATTTATGATTTTATTTTTAATTTATTCAATGTTTCAAATTAATGTATTTATGGGAATATTCCAAAAAAAGTTTGAAGGGGATTTCCCAATGATTAATTTTATTTAAAAGATTTTAAACTCAGACATTCACACGACCCTCAACCATCCATGCTATTTCATACTGCTGATACATTTGATCACACACATGTTGAAAAGATAATCACCAATATACATATTTCGTGCTAAACCAGCACTCATCAATTGGTCCATATTATCATTTCCACACATATATACAATAAAATCTCAGCTTATATTAAGATAACCAATCTTCATATTTTAATGGACAGGCTTCAACCTACTTCACCCCACAACTCTTCAGCCATTCATTTCCTTAAAAATCTGATGATGGAATGCTCAAAACCCACTTTAGTGCCAATCTTTTCAACATGTGTGTGATCAAGTGTATCAGTGGTATGAGATAGCATGGATGGTTGAGAGCCATGTGGAAGTCTGAGTTCAAACCTTCTATATATTACATATATACGTGCAGGTATGAAAAATCCTGTTCTGTAGAAAAAATTCATATTTTAAAAGATTTTAATAAATCGACAACTAAGTTTTATAGTTATTAGTGTACATTTCTTTCTTTAATTTTAATATGAAGATATATAGTCTGTGGTTTCTTTTCCAGTGTTTTAAAGATATTAAAATATACCACAAATAAATCAAATATTTCTCAAATTATTATAATAACAAGCACTATGAAGTATTCATTCAAACTGACTGAACATCTTTCAGATTTTCTTTAAAAATTAGTCAGTGGAAGAATTTAGTTTTTAATGCAATTGTCTCAGATTAAAAAACTGATATTCATGTAAAAAAAGATAAGACAAAAGAATTCTGTCAACAAAATGTCAGCTTAAAATAACCTAAACTTAATTTAATCTATGACCAACTGAACAAATATGTTACTTCTTTATATAAACTTACATATGCACATTTTTATTCCAGAGTTTTATGAATCTTTATGTGAGATTTGTCATAGTGATTATTAATTTGTGCCCATCACTTTGATTAATAATCAGTTATTGGCTACAATGATCTTTAAAAAGAATTTCAAACTGTTTTTTAAAAAACTTTCCACCATTTTATTTAAAAGGGTGGCTATTTTTTAAAGTTGATGATGTCATAGAAAAGTGACATCATTATATCTACTTCATCTGAGAATAATATAGTAACATTCACACTAAAAATGTATAGTACAGATTTTATTTAATATAGAATATATAAGATTATTATTTGATTATAGATTTAAAATACAAATAAAGTACCCAACTTTTATAAAGTATCTTTGTGAGACAATCCATGCTTTAATTTATGACATATCGAAAGTTAAAAAAAAATTTCATCATTAATATTTACAAATGCAAAAAATGTAAATTTTATTAAATGCAATATATAAAAATATACTTTTATCACACATAATAGCATTATTTTAAAACAATAATTTAAAATATAATCATTATGATTATATACAATTTTAATGCACAAATCAGCGCATAACAGCAGAGCTTCTTCAAATTAAATCACAATTTATTATAAACTTAATATAAATTATAATACATAATAAATAATGCCTGAGCGCTTTTGAGAGAACTTAGCTCTCATAATCATGGGTAACAAAGAGTAAGTGTAACAAGGTTGCTATGTGTAAATATATAAAGATATATGTAAATTAATTGAACTATATGCGTAAATCTAATTAACCCATTTCTTAGATTTACGCATATAGTTCAATTAATTTACATATATCTGCATATATTTACACATAGCAACCTTGTTACGCTTACTCTTTGTTACCCATGATTATGAGAGCTAAGTTCTCTTGAAAGCGCTCGGGCATTATTTATTATGTATTATAATTTATATTAAGTTTATAATAAATTGTGATTTAATTTGAAGAAGCTCTGCTGTTATGCGCTGATTTGTGCATTAACATTGTATATATATATAGTAGGCAGCTGAGTGTGAAATAATTTCTTTTTACAATCATTATGATTGTAAGTTACTTTGGAAAAAATGATTTCATGTATTATGCAATTAATAATCAACTGTATAATCAAAGGGTATTAAATGTAAGCTAAAATATTTATTACCTCAATTTTAAATCAGTTATCTCATAATTTGTGTTCTGACATATTCAAGATAAAAGCAACTTTGATCACAAGCATAAAACATATAGTATCAAAAGAAATTTTTTTTATATTATTAAAACTACAATAATTAATTGTATATTTTTTTCTTTACTTTTTATTTAATTTTGGCTACATTTTTACAATATAAATAAATTCACAAACTGTTGCTTTTAAAAAAAAGTAGCAGCACCAAAAAAAAAGTCAATGTTATTGGTTAGTTATTCCAGCCACACTCTCCCCTTTAAATAAAGAAAGCTCAAATTTTAGCATTTTATTGAAAAGAAATCTGCTTCAGTGCTGAGTGCAATGATCAACTTTAATATATATTACTTCATTGCAGTGAATATTTAAGAGAATTCCTTTTCAACGGAGTGCTAAAATTCAAGCATTCTTTATTTAAAGGGAGAGTGTGACTGGAATAGAATAGCTCTGGGGAATTTTAAATATTTTATATAGATTTCAACTAGTGGTATGCATTGCTTCTACAACTAGAAATATGTATACATTTATGTTTAACACATCTGTACATGTATATATGTAATGATAAATAATTCTTTTGTAGTGAATAAATATAAAGCCATGTGATAATCAACAAATCTATTTGAACTGCCTTATAGTTCCACATTCAAAAATTATTTGCAAGTCAAATATTAATTAAATCAATTTGACAATTATTACATGACTATATATATTCAGTATAAATGTATAATTTATTATTACATTTATGACACTTAGCTATTTATTATAAAGTTTTTTAAATGATGAAATGTCTCTATCCTATAAAATTCATATCAATCCTTTCAAAAATACATTAAAATTAAAATATATAGGTTGATTTAAGATTGCTCTCTGGATATGATTGTTCTGGATATCTTTATATAACTAAAATACAATAGGAAATGATCATTTTCATATTGTAAAGGTTTATTTCTCAAACTAGCTAGGGGGCAGGACAGTTCAAGTATTATCACATGACTTTATATATAACCAATCAGCATTTAGACAATCCCAATATAGATAACAATCAAGAATTTCAAACTGTTGTCAAGGTAACCTCATCAAAAGAACATTTTTTTTCTGTGTGCAGATGTATTACTTTTATTTTTCAAAAATACACCAAATATATAATAACTACTTATATTTGCTATACCAGAACTTAGAAATGGCCAATCTGACAGTAATGTTATCAGATGTAAGTAAATCTCTATTCAATACATTCAATAAATAAATAACGTAATATAGTCATTTCTACTTATTTGAAGAACATTAAGAGTAAATAACAGTAAATGAAATGTAATATTTAAAAATATACTACTTTCAAACTGTATATAACAAATAAGGGAAAAACAATATTATTGACAATATATAATAAAAATTCATTTCTATTTCTTACATACAGTTCAAAGCACCCTTTTTATTAATATTCCATATTCAATTTATTGTTATAAATTAGTGGTGATAACTACCTTATGTTATTTATTTATTGGCTATACAGAATGTGGTTTTGTTTACACATGATATAGATTATATTTGATGTTATTAATATTATTTGTTAGATTACTCATTTCTGTAGCGAGTATAAATATTCATTTTAGATTTATGATGATAGAAATTTTAATTTGACTGAAAAATTTTAATTCAAAATTAGTTGACTGTTTATTTTAAAAAGTTAATATAATACATAATTTAAAATTAATTATTAATAGTATAGTATATAACCAAAATTTATTTTTATTTTTATGCTGAATAAAATTTTTAAATGTATCTTTAATTTTGTGATAATGTCTTCTTTAACTTGGATATGTTTGAAACAAATTACGATATTATGCTATTAATAATGCACTAATGTGTTATAATGGTCGGATAGATCACAGTTTTACCGTATCAGCACTACAGAGCACCACTAGGCTAATTGAACCTAAAAAAATTATAGAGTAGGCAGATATGCAGTGCTAAAATCTAACTTTTACATATGTATGGTTTATTCCAACTGTCAGTCCAATGCCACTAGCTCAGTGAGATGCAGAGATTTATAAAATATAAATTACTTAAATATATCTTCAATATAAAAAAATTAAATAAAAGCCACTGCCAGTAATTAACACACAAACAACATTTATTTACGCACATATATAATTATTTAAAATTTTGAGGAATAACATTTATTATTTTTAGATTTTAATATTTACTTTTAAATTTAAATTATTATTTTAAATTTTCAACCATCTGCACAGATGAATTTAATAATATTTTTTTAAGAGTGTTGAGTATGAATAAACTACATAGATTGTATTTGAAAAGAAAATATTCTATCCCTTATTTAACCTTAGGCCAAAAGTTCGCAGTCAAACTAACATCAATCCATCTGATACATCAATGTATTCAATGCAGCATGAATATGACAGCACAATTACCATACTGTCAGGAATGTACATCTGAACAGCATGGTTAAAGAAGACATTGACTCTCATCCAGAACAGGAATACTACATCTGTCTGATGAGAAGAGCAATAAAAAAAACTCCATAGAAAGGGACTGCATTTTCCATTTTACTATCCCATTCCATAGGCAAAAAGGGTGTGTGTATTGTATAATGAAATCCTGCATGTAGCGGACCTCCTACTAAATTTACTAATTACACCAATATATCCAATCGATTGACCCAATCTAACTACAAAACAAATAACCTAAGATTACCCTCCCTTAAACTAACATATATAATTTTACAAATCTATGCAGCCATTCACGCTCGACTTAAATTTAACATTTATATAAGTTCACACAGATGAATTTTATAAGTTTGTTTTATAATGTTGAGTATAGATAAGCTACATAGATGACACAGTCACAAACATTTCAAAATAAACATAAACTATTAAAATATAAAGTCATTGATGGAATTGCAGAGGGAAATTTACAAGAAACCCAATGGCATTCATCATAAGATGCTGCATTGACACCAATAACTTAAAAGACACCCAAATAAATACACTTATAGATACTCAACATGAGGTATCATATTTATCGAATGTCTAAATATTTTAATCAAAAATGAGAATAAAAACATAATTAAACATGAACGAATCCTGGTCATCTATACCGAACTTAAATTTAATGCATTTAAATAATTTATACAATAAATATTAATAAAAAAAATGGAAATGATTTTTAGCAAACTCAAATGTATAAAAATTAAACATTAATAATTGATTTGAAAGTCAGATTAAAATTCATAAAAAAAATTAGATTTAGCTTGTCAAATCTCAAATTGAAAGTTCTTAATTATTATTATTTTTTAAAATTTTCCAGTTTATATCTTTCAGTAGAAGAGCTCTCAATTCCTGGTGTCAATTCCCACAAAGTCTTTATTTGAAGACTGGTCTATCTGAAGGTGGCCTTAGCTGGTTCAATCCTGGTATTACAGTCATTTCATTTGAAATAAGTGAGAGAGGGAGACAAGTGCATCTTATCATCCTTCTCACAAAATCAAGCTGGAACTGTTCTTAATTTCAATATTTTTACTTTTATACTGATTGTCCAGATTCACTGAACAATGGTTTCTTGTTCCAAATTTTCATTATGGTCCAAGCCTTCATTGCTGCTTCTATTGGACATCTAATTTATTTTTGTTCTTTTATCTATATTTCATCTGACTTTTTTATATAAGAGCCCCAAGGTCTAGTCTGTTTTTTGTTTAATTTATAAAACAATCATTTCCATTTACAAAAATATTTTATCTTTAGATCTTGTACTTTTTTTTTTTTTATAAAAACATACGTTCAAATATCTTTATTTAAAAAAAAAAAAGTCTTTTAAAGTTTTCATTCCATCTGTGCGATATATTATATACATTAACAACTTTTAATTTTCAGTTTTTAAGTTAAGTTTTTTTTTTCCTTTTAATAAATCAATTTTTATTTATAAACTTTTTATTTTAATTTAAAATAATATAATGACATATTATATACCGTTACAGTGTTGAAGATGAAATTATTCCATATAGCAATTTATATAGGCTGAGCAGTTTCACAATTTCATTATTTTATAATCATAGTCTTGTACATTGTCAAATATATGCAAATATTATGTTTTAAATTTAAGCAAATACTTTACAGTAAGTGATATTTACTCTTATATTTATTAATTTTAATCATTTTCTTTACTTTACTTTTTGTTACTTATTGTAATCATTATAAACTCATTACAAATGGGTGTTAAAAAAGGTAATTGTGATAGTGTTCTGCCAAAAGCATGTGTGGCACAATATAAACTTTAAATTTAAATTATTTGATCTTTTCTTAACACTCATTTGTAATGAGTTCATAATGAGAACTTTAATCATGTAAAGTTTATTATTAATTGCATAATGCACAAAATCATTCTCCACCATCAAAATAACTTGCAATTACAGTAACCAAATTTTACAATTATTATCATAATTTTTGTCACAAGCAAAGTATCATTAATAAAAATTTTAATCCATAAAAATGAGTGAAGAGGCAGTTTGTAAGCTAATATACACATTTTAAATTATAATACTAATATCTTTGGTTGTTAAGCCAATAAACATCACATGATCACCATTTCTTATACTTGGTCATAACTGTTATTAAAACAGGCAAAACTCTCTATATGTATTGCCACTCAGTGCAAGCCAGAGTAATCAATAGATGACAGAAGGCTTGTGCATAAAATCCCATCCCAAGATATAGGTGTAGTGCTCTCAGATCCAAGATCCTCACTGATGAAGGCCACAAGCCAGAAACTAGTCTGGGGATATTGAATGAGTAGGCACTAGATGGGGATTTTATGTACAAGCCTTCTGGCATCCATTGATTACTCTGGCTTGCACTGAGTAGCAATATGTATAGAGAGTTTTGCCTGTTTTAGCCTTTGGTTGTTGTACATCATCAAAATAGGCTTTTGACTACTTACTATACTAAAAAAGCACATTTTTATTTTTGTAGTTATCAAACTTTACTTTGGATATTTCATTAATGAATGTATTAATTATTTTGCAAGAATATTGGATAAATATTAAAGTATTGAACAAATAGTGTATATTGTAATATTGCATTCTGTAATGTGGATAATGAATAAACTTCATATTGTACATTTTTAGTGTGAATATTCCTTCTTTTCTTTTGGATGACATAAAGTCATTATCCTATGAGGTCATCAATGTAAATAAAGGAAGCAAATTGATGATGATCATTATAGTGAATCATTGCATAAAAATCTGAAACTAAGCTGAATATAAAAAACACAGTTTTTTTAACAAAAGTGTTTGATATCAATAGCAATTAGAATTAATAATTAATTCATGATCTCCATTATCTATTAATAAACAGCTTTAAAAGGAAGCAGAATATTTTCCCCAAGGCTTTATTAAAAGAATAACGAAAGAAAATATAGGTTAAATTATTGGAAATCTTTCCCCCTTTTCATTATATTACAGTAAATTTTTGTTAAAAGGACATTATTAAATATTCATAGATGATTATTTATTTATTTTTATTAATAAAAATACGAACCGAATAAAGTCTGCAAATATTCCATCATTGGTTGGTATATGGCTGCACTGATAAATTAGCCTAGCAACAAATAAAGAGAACATTTTGTTTTGGAACAAATATTTTTGTTAATAAAGTTTTAAATCTTTATTCAGCTGCAAAACATGTAACCCATTTTTCTGATGTACCTAAAAAATCATAATTTGTATCTATGTGATGCTAAAAAGCTCCAATGACCCAATTAAATTATATCTTGAATCTAAAGCTTAAAATATGTTATACTCATGTCTATAATGCTAGACTCATACATTCAAGAGTTTAAGGTATTTAAAATTATTTCTCAAATAAGTCAAGTAATTACAGATGTCTCACGAAGTTATTATTTATTTTTAAACATAATTGGAAGTATAAAAAAATAGTTTAAACATGAAATATATATACGTTTTTACAGTATATGCTGCAAAAGAATGTGTTCCACAGAGCTTCAAAAATTGCTGTTTCTTACAAGTTATCACAAACCCGAATATGATACAGCTTTTTGTTTAAATGACTTCATAGAATTTTGTGAAGTAATACATCTGGAATTTCTACCCTGCTAAATGCTTTTACAAGTCAATAATTGTGGATCCTGTTCAAGTGCTTCTTGTACTAATTCATTTTTTTTCTCAGATTTTTGGAGATCCAAATCTTTTATTATCACACATGGGTAATAGTTTTCTGACATTTTATTAACAACTTATAAATAACCATACATGTTGGACTTTTAAGCCTTTCATCTTGCATGTTACCATAAAAACGTTTTTGTCATCATCGGTATTGTAAACCTGAAATAGAAAATTTAGCAATTACAAAAAACATAAAAAACTGATTAATAGTTTGCAAATACATAAATGGCATTAAAGATACCTATCTTTATGATAGTATAACATTCTTTCATTTTTAAAAAAACCTAATATCATGAAAATTGATAGTGACTTTTCAGATTTTCATAGGACTTTATAGATGTAAATAATAAAAATATAACTCTAAGCTTCTGTATTTACATAAAAGTTTTTTTTTTTTACCTATGATGCAATTAGTAACCAACCAATTAAAATTGGCAATTGCTCTCTGAAATCATATTATTTAATAATAGTATTTTTGATTCACTTAACTTGAAACTAAAAGAGATGTTTCAAAGATATTTATTATCTAAATCGTTGCTCAGTGGAATTAAAATGTCTGATTTATTGCTAATATAAATAACAAGACCGTTGCTCAGTGGAATTAAAATGTCTGATTTATTGCTAATATAAATAACAAGATATTAGTTAGCACACTAATACAGGTATGCATGCACATTATTGTTTTTTTATCTAGTGAAACATAATTTAAATTATAAATTTTTTTAACTTGCAACTAGTAATATATTTCATGTGGTTTTAGTAAGTATTATTAAAACAAAGAATAAGCTATCACCTGACTTATCACATGATTTTGGCTTAAAATTGTTGTTATAACAATATTCTTATTAAAACAGTCAATAAATTATCATGACATCTCATGACTTCATTTTATATATTGTTGTTAAAGCAGCATACTTTTCCACCATCTCTATGTTACTTCTTATAAACTTTAGTAAATAATGATAGATGCCAGAGGGCAGCACAGGATAGGGATGTAAAGTTAAATATAAGGTGGGACTAAGGCAACTATGTCACCTATTTTGTTTTGTTTGTATTTGAGTGAAATGGAGAAAGCAATAGAAAGACTAGGAAGAGGGATAGAGATACCGTTAGTAGGTGGCAAAAGAGTATATACTTTGTCGGGTATTTTTTGTGGATGATGTCTTTTTGTGTGCAGAAAGAAGAGAAGATATGGAAGTTATGTTGAGGACATGTGCAAGGGTGGGTAAAGAGATGCGGATTAAATTTAGTGAAGAAAAATCAAATATAATGATAATTAATACTGGGGAAAGAGAAGACATAGAATTTTTATTAGGGGATATAAAGTTAAGTGTGATGAATAGATATTGTTATTTGGGAATCAACTTAAGTAATTAAACAAATTGCTCTAATGAATGTAAGAAAAAATTGATAAATGAAGCAAAGAAAAGGATTGATAAAGAAATTAACAGTGTTTTCATATAATAAATATGATGTAGCTAGAATTGTATGGAAGGGAGTTGCAGTAGCAGGGTTAACATATGGTAATGATGTATTATGTAATAATAAAGGAGTATTGGATTACTTAGAAAAAGTATAAAGGAAAGTCGGAAGACATGCATTAGATGCAGATGTGTGGACAGCAAAGAAGGCAATTCAAGGAGAAATGGATGGTCAAGTTTTTATATGAAAGATGCAAAAAGTGAAATGAAAATGTTTGGTAGGTTGCAGTTTATGGATAATAAAATAATAACCAAAATAGTATTTAATTGGATTATGAGTAAAGGGCAAGAAACAAGATGGGTGAGAAAGGTAATGCAGTATGCAGAGGATTTGGATAAAGAATTTATATCAGTATACTTATACAAAAGGTGGGATGATTGTTGAGTGTTATAGTGGTAAGGAATGGGATAAAAGAATAGATGCATTAATAAAGAATAGGGAGTTGGAGAGATGGAGTACTAGTATGGAGAGTAAAAAGAGTTTAAATATATATAAAAGTAAATGGAACATGGGGGTGCAAGTTAATTTATGATAATATCAAGGAAAGTAGTTTATTGTTCAAGTCTCAAACCAGATCTTTAGCAACAAGAGAATACACATGTAAATGAAAAAATATGAGTAATTTAATCTGCAAATTGGGTAAGAAAGGCATAGAAAATATTAGGCATCTGTTAATTAAATGTAAATGCTTGAAAACAGAAAGGATACAAATAATGAAGTTACGGGAGAATAAATATGAACAAAGTGATTATACAAACAGTGGGTTATTGTTTTTTATGCTGGGTTTGGGAAAAGATAAGGGGAATTTAGATATGAAGGCCATAAAGTTGGCCAAGATTGTGTTGTGGAAATGGGATGGAGCAGATTATGGGAAAACATAGGGTAGGGAATGGAAAGGGAAGGTAAAGTGGCTAACAGGTTTCTCTGGGTGCAGTTGCTGAGAGATCCCTGACTCCATTTAAGGAGAAGTCACAGTGCATCACATCACAGGCACTATAATCTGGTACATTTTATTTCTTACTACAGTAAGTAAAATAGAGAAAATGGAAAAATATGTTGCTATTAATCATCACATGACCTCCACCTCTTATGCCTGTGTATAACTATTGTTAAAACAGGCAATACTCACAATACGTATGCCACATACAGCAAGCTAGAGTAATCAATGGATGCCAGAAGACTTGTGCGTAAAATCCCCATCTAATGCCTACTCATCCACTATCCCCAGACTAGTTTCTGGCTTGTGGCCTTCATCAGTGAGGAGCCTAGGTGCAGTGCTCTCAGGTCCAACGCTCTTCACTGATGAAGGCCACAAGCCAGAAACTAGTCTGAGGATATTGGATGAGTAGGCATTAGATGGGGATTTTATGCACAAGCATTCTGGCATCCATTGATTACTCTAGCTTGATGTGTGTGGCATACGTATTGTGAGTATTGCTTGTTTTATATTGCTATTATTAAAATAGGTAAACTTAGATTTTTTGTTATTCAGCAGACATATATATATATATCATTTATTTAATTTTTTCATTGCATATATATACACACACACATCGAATTAATTATGTATAGAGAGGTAATAGGAGTTTTGTGAGCGATCTTTATAAAAATTAACTGATATCAGATTTTTGGAAAAATTGATTTATTTCATATTTATTGAAATAAAAAGATTTAAGGGATCTGAAGATATTTCATGGAAAAGATGTAAACATTCACGAAGACATCTGGATTCTCATTACAATTATAAATCAAGCAGAACTATTTATTCTTTCTGTGTAACTAACTATTATAGTGCCAATATAGTCCCCATAGCTGAAATCCAATATGAGAAGAATTGAAAATCACTTTCAATAATAAAAAAAAATCAATTCGTTATAATAATTGAATCATATATAATATTAATGTATTTTATTAGTACGTACTAATTCCTAACGATATATTATAACTGTAAAATCATTAATTTATTGTGAAGCTATATTGATTTTAATTCCGAGTCATTTTGACTATTTTTCTAATCACAATATAGAATTTCAGAACATGGTTAATAGGCAAATAATTCTAATGCTTTTTAAACTCGACGGCTTTTTTTTTAAAAGCAAAGATATCATTATTGATTTTAAAGATCTGTCATAACACCTTCAAAATAAATATTATGTAAAAATATTCTTTGAAAACATTATTGATTTTATTATTTATAATTTTTAAGACTTTTTTTAAGAGCAAACTGTCTAAACAAACACTTGTATTTTTCTGTTTTCAGAATACTATCATTATTGTTATTTATTATTTACTTTATAATTATATTTAGAAGGTAATCACCTCTCCTCACTAATGCCATGCTATAGTATTAAGCAGTGATGTTAATTGCAAGAATACTCTCGCTCCAGTCACAAAATATAGTCTTAATTTCAGTCTTATTTTCAAACTCAAATGTACTTATATGAATTAATCTTAAATGTCTAGAAATGAGAGCATAAAATTGATTTTAAATCTTCTAATAAGTGCTCATAAGATTATTAAAAAGAAATGGATTTAAAGTGAAAGATTTATGTATTCGTGTTCTCACTTCTAGACACTTAAAATTGGCTCGTATAAGTGCATTTGAGTTTAGAAATAAGATCGTTGTTATTGTGACTGGGGCGAGAGTATCCTTGCAGTTAACATCACTGATTAATATTATAGGATGGTGCTATCGAGAATGAGTTATCATCTTCTAAATATAATTGCAATCTAACACTGTGCTAGTAAAATTTATTGCTTATTACATATTTACTTTATAGTAACTGAGGGGTCAGATTGACCTTCGGTCAACACGGGTGTGACAAGAATCTCAGCCTCTGGGTGGTCTTCGAGCATTCCATCATCAGATTTTCAATTGAATGGATGGTTGAAGAGTTGGAGTGTGAAGTAGATTGAAACCTGTTCATTAAAGTATGAGTATTAATATATATATCTGAGCACTTATGGCAAATATGTGTAGAGATGGTAATCTGGACCAACTGATGATTGCTGGTTTAGCATGAAATACGCATATTGGTGATTATTTATCTTTTCAACATATACATGTTCAAGTGTATCAGTGTTATGAGACAGTGTGGAGAGTGGTGGGTCATGTGAAAATCTGTGCTCATATACCCTATATATTACATATATAGACACATGTATATAATAAGCCTATGTGTTTCAGTTATTAAAAAACATTTTGGTATAATCTCTCTCTCTCTCCTTACAATAAAATATACTACATAATCTTAGAAAAAATAAATAGTCATTAGATGAATATACAATTAAAGACGTTTTTATAATGATTTGATTTTTTGTCTATTTCTCATGTGATGAAGATTACAGAATTGATTTCAAGCTGAATAACATAATTAAAAAAAAACAGGATTTAGAGTAAATGAGTGGAACTGTTATATTTTTAATCTTCCACTAGGTTCAGAAAATTCACATGTTTTTTTTTAAGAATTATTTAATAGGAGTCATTAAAACATCAAATGGTATATGATTTGGGAGTTCAAAGAAATTTGAGCACCAGAAATGGCAGCTGGAAACATAATCCACTGACCTTAAGCTCCAAAGCCCATCATCCTATATTGCACTAAACTATATAGGACAAAAGAGGCACTGACATTGTCCAAGCCATTAATAATGACAAAGTTTGTTCTGGAGTGAAAAGAGATGCTGGAAAAGCTATTTTAATACTCAAAAATGAGATATTTGCCATGCAGTACTTAAGTAAGATATTATGATTAGTAAAATAGTGATAACCACAGATGGTAAAAATTTAAAAACTATACAAATTTCTTACTTTGTCATTATCTGATTAAGAAAATTTATTATTTCATCATTTTTTTTTATTTGCAAAAAATTCCCTATGACATAAACAAACTTTTTTAAGTGTCCTTCTTAAACTGATCTATCAATTATTTTCCATCTTTGCTTCTATTACACTCTCTATCGATTTAAAAATACATGAATTATCATGTATAAATGCTGCTTTTTAAAAAAATTTAAAAGCTCAATTTCTCTGTCATTTATTCAGTGCAATGATCTTTCTGTTCACATTGTCTTAATTTCCATTTCTTTTTGTGTATATATAAAAACATGGATAATCCACCTGTAATATTAATTTTAAAACTATATATTAAGATAGCAGCCAAAATAATTAGTAAACAAAATAGAATAACATAATTATAAAAAAGCTAATAGAGTAAGTAATTGAGAATAGAGAAGAAAGACAACAATATGACTAATTATGACCACACTAATTGAAATCTGTATATTAATTTGATTTATAAATAATAGGAAGTCACTATTTAAATACTTAGAGTAGGGGTCCCAACTTGAGGTACCCTACACTAAGGGGTATTAAAAGCTTATCCAGGGAGTGTGCTGAATAGCAGGTAAATAAGTAAATTATATGATTAATGTATTCCAAAAATAGTTATCAATATTTCTCAGATATTCCATGTTAGTACTATCTGTCAGACATGCCAGAAACTTCTCAGGTCTCTTTTTGGACATGGACACAGCCAGGTTGCATAGACGTTTTTTCTTACTACAGGGTCCAATAACTCAAAATGTCTGCTTAAAATTTAAGATAGCTAATGAAATTTTCCAGACCAGTGCCCTCATAAAGCTAACCTCTGTGGCATCTGCACCTCCCACACACATGCATGACATATGTCATGGTACATTCTCCAAGTACTTATTTCTTATTATAATGATTAGGGTGTACTAGATGTGGTAATATATTGGATTATTTCCTTCATCTATTAGTAAATGTTGAATGCATAGAATATTCTAAAGTTTATTTAAACTCTTCAAATACAAACAACTTGTTAATAATAACACAAATAGACAACACAGTAATTACAAAATATTTCAAGTAGTATTGTGCTCCACTCTTCTTCAGATATTGCTGTCCTGACCAGTGAATATATTGGCATAGGAATCAAACTTATACCTTTAGATTCTTAAATATCAAATTTTAAGGCAATGTTCTAACCAACTGAGTTATTCTATCAAAGATAACAGATTGTAGAAATTTTATATACTTTTTTAAATTTTTTTTGAAGAACTCCAGAAGATTTGAAGCAACCCTCATATATTACTTTTTTTCTCAGTGTAATGTTAATTAGAGGCTTCCACACATTTCTGTAGTGCCATACTGGATTGATTTATAAAATTATTTGCCATTGTCATATGAGCAGCTTTCTTGAATTTTCTTCTTTGCATCTTTACCTCTCGATCCAATATTTTTATACTTTTCTAATTGAACATTTGGTCATTAGTACACACATGGTCTGTTTCTGTAGACACATCTGTTTTTCTCTTTTAACCATTATTTTGTATTCTTTCAATCACTGTTCAACAGGGTAATAGATTTCTCCAAATATACTTCCTATGACATTTACATGGTATTTTACTGACACAGTTTTTATTATTCAGCATTCCAGTTTAGGCTAGGTAGAAGTTAGAATTCCGCAAAATGTGGTATGACTTTGGTAAACTGTTCCAATGTTATATTGACTACAGATTCCTGGTAGATAGGAATACACTACAGTCACTCAAATGCTTTTATATAGTTAGATTGAACTATTAATTTATTTTTTTCTATATCACAAATATTAATTTTTTTTTAAAGCCGAGGAAAAGAAACAACAATTAAAAAAATTAATCAAAAGCCCCTAGCGGCTAATTAATACTAACATTATTTATCTGAAATGTTTTTTTTTTTCAATTCTACATAGTTAAATTTTTTTAATTTTAAATTACATTTAAACAGTTTTTTTTCTCATAATTGAAAACATCCCCCCCCCCCCATAAATATTACATTTTTTGAAGCTGAGTAATTCAAGACAAAAATCTACCAATATCATGCTACACATATCCAATTAACATAATTAAATAATTATTTTCAACTAATTTGCATTGTTATTCATAATATATATATAAAGCCGTTTTTCTTAATATGGTTTAAATATTAAAAATAAAATTAAAAATACAATAACATGTACAAATTCTACAAATAAAATTATTAAATTACGTATAGATCTAACACCTATGTCAAAAAATGTTATTTATTTTTTCTACTGAATATGAAGTTTAAGAAGAAGGGGAAACTTTTTTTTTTTTAAATGTATACATAAACAAACATTAGCATTTCTATGTATTAATTAAAATAGGACTGCATAAAATAATTACTCCATTTGGTAAAATTTGAAATACAGGCAGTCTTACACCTGGAACTTAGTTGCCAATATACAGGATTTGAACTCAGACTTTCAAGCAATCCCCAACTATTCACACTATTTCATACTACTGATACACACGATCACACACATGTAAAAAAGATAAATAATTATCAATATATGTATTTTTTGCTGAACCAGCACTCATCAGTTGGTCCAGATTATCATCTTCCATATATATATAATCAGTGATCAGTTTATATTAAGATAGCAAATCTCTATACGTTAATGGACAGGCTTCAATCTACTCTAACCTCCATCTCTTCAGCCATCTATATATCATTGAAAATCAGATGATAGAGTATAGGACAGTATCCATTTAAACATATAGAAGAGGAAAAAAAAGTTTTTAAAATATAAAATTTTCAACCATTTTTCTGTCATCATTTAACTTCTTGAAAATCTAATTTCTGTCATTCTGATTTGAATGGCCCTAGTGACAGCTTTGGTCATATTTGTGACAATTTATTTTTACAATTAAGCCTTTATTCTATATTATATTTTGCTGACTTTTACATTATTTATTATAAATATAAGTAATAATAACAAGTCAGATGTCACATGACTTATATATAGCTTGCACTTACAAATATGTAAAGTGTAAAATTAAAAGCATTCTAAAAGATAAAATTTGAATTTTGCAAAATAGAAAAATAATCTGAACTTGTGATGATAATAATGGCACTTTTTGCATTGGATTATAACTTTGTTATTCATAAAAATTATTGAATGAAATATTTCTTATTTGAATTCCATTTTAAAATACAGACAAATTTTAGTTGAGATATAAAAAATGAAAGTACACCTAATTCTGTTTTTACACAAACCGTTTTTAAAAGATTTTCAAATACTACAATCAATCAAAAAATTAAAAAAAAAACAATTTATGTTGGTTATTGTCATATCATTTGATTAAAAAATATTTTCAAGCGTTGGTGGCCTAATGGTTAGCATAGTTGCCCTCCAAGCAGCTCGCCCGGGTTTGCGTGCCGGTCAATGCATTTGACATATGAAAAAAATTTTTTTTTCATATTTTTATTTTCTATTATTTTTTTAAAAACCTCCCTGCAAATGGGGAAATTTGATTGTCTACATTTTAATGTTGTTGATATTTTGTTTTGAAAAGGGAAATACCTTGTTGGTGTTATTTTATTTGCATTTTGATGTTTTTGACGTTAGATTATTTTTTTTTAAAAGTTGGTGTTGATGTTAAAAAAAATTTAACAAAAATTAAAGTAAATTTCGATTAATTAATTTTGTTGAAATTTAATAGCTGGTAAGTTATACATTACAGTGATATCTCAACTTTTAGTTATAATAGTGATATTACAGTTATGCGCATGTATATGTGTTTATTGTTAGAAAGTGATAGTGAGTCAAATCTTGTTATGTATAAGTCAGATTACATATTATGCCAATTTTTATGTTCATTAATTCTTTTCATTTTTTTTTTTTGTTTTTCAAATAAAATTTATGTTCCAATAACTCATTTTTATTTATGTGCAATGTTTATGAAATAGAATTTAATAGCATGCAAAAAATATAAGATTCTACCAAGATTTTTTTATATGCTTTATTTCATTATTTTGATTGATTTCTTAGGTTTGGAATCAATTTTCTATTTTTTTTATATATATAATGTATTTCTTTATATATTTTTTTTTTTTGCAAGTAATTTTGGGAAATCAATCTATAATGTAAAAACAGAATTAGGTATATGTTTCAAAATTTAAAATTGCACTTATTATTATTAAAATTTTGCAAAAAAATTTTGAATTGCATTTATGAAAGCAATTATTTTTAGCCAATAAAAATTCCCACTTTATTGTAACTATGGTTTTCATAACTCGTCTTCTTAATTCTTCTGCATCTTCTAGATTTAATTTTATTCTCCCTGGTGTGATTTTTGGTAAGCATTCAGCTTGAGATTTTAGCATGCAAATAAAAAAATCTAAAAATTCATATTTGAATTTTGAAAATATTGTAAAAATGAGATTTAAATACAAGTATAGTGTATATATTTAAGTTAGATGTAATTTGAGGGCATTTAAACCCAGAATTTCAAGATACCTTTAGTCATCCACTCCATCTTATACCATGATACATATCATCACATACATGTGAAAAAGATAAATGATCTGAAATATACATATTTCTTGCTGAACCAGCACTGATCAGTTGGTTTGGATCACCTCCCATATATATGTAATCCAAGTTTAGTTTATATTAAGATAGCACTAATTATATGTGTGCAGGAGATGATCTGGACCAACTGATGAGTGCTGGTGCAGCATGAAATATGCACATTGAAGATCATTTATCTTTCTCACATGCATGTGGTCATGTGTATTGCTTGTATAAGATGGAATGAATGACTAAAGGGAGTTTGAAAGTCTAGATTTAAATGCTCTTTAATTAAAAAAATGAGATTGTAAATGATAACAAAATGTTTTTGTCATTTAATAATTGATAGAGCAGAGTAATTTTAGAAAATCAACAAAAGCTTTTTTATTATTTAAATAAAAGTATAGTATATATACTTAAGTTAAGTTGATGTTAAAATTTTTAAAATTAAAATTTGTATTAAAAATGCAAAATGAATCAATGTTAATCTCTAATAAATCTACCATGTTCTGCTCTAAAATATTAAAATTGTTATCTAATTTTTATAATATCTCAAATTATCCAAATACAGTGTGTGTAATGATATATTACTTAAAATTTTGATAAGCAGAGATGATCAAAATAATGAATTGTCTTTGCTAGCATTATTATAGAATCTATCTTCTATTTTTAAAAATAAAATATGATATATAAAACAACAGTGTAATAATATATATTTTTTATTTTTTATAATTATTATACTAATATCATATAAAAATAATCACAAATCTTTTAATAAACTTTGCAAAAAACATTTTTAGTTATTTCATAAATGTTGTCAAAATAATCTTGCAAATTGCTGTGGACAAAAATGACAAAGGAATAAGCCAATCAAAGAGAAGTAGACAATGCTAAAGCTCATTTTACTTTGCTGATATTTGATTATACTGCCCTCTTGTGTTCCTTTTTTGAATTAAAGCATTAATATATGAAAACTACAAGAATTTATGATTTTTTAAAAAAAAATTAGTAAAATATCTCAATAAATGGCTGTACAAGCCAATTGAAAATAAATATGGCAACAGCATTTTTTGAGAATTTTCTTAGTCAAATGCTTCCAAAATGATGTTCTATATAGTTAAAAACCCATCATTTTTAGATAAAATGTATGAGGGGGATTCAACACTAACTAGAATTTTGTAAACAAAAGTTGTGTACACATGGGTCTCATTTTATGTGGTAGATAGGTTCCACAGAAAACCTATATTAAAAAAATTTGCACAAAAATAGATGTAATTTACCTTGAAAAATGGGGGATAGGTGCTGTAATTTTCAGAATTTGCATAAAAGCAAAGCAACAACAACAAAAAATACTTTAAAATTCACATTAAAAAATAAGCAAATAAAGTATGACTAATAAAAAATTTCAAATATTTGAAAAAAATTAACACTAGACAAACTTTTTTTACTTTTTTATTAACTATAGTATTTAATTTTACATTTTTCATACATATTTTAATCATAACAGCTAGCATTTGTTTGTAAACTAGTAAGAAATCAGATTTGATGTGATGTGATGTAATGTATTGTGGCTTCTCCTTAAACAAAGTCAAGGATTTCTCAGCAATTATGCCCAGAAAAACCTGTTAGCCACTTTATTTTTATTCATGATGTGATGTACAACTAGCACCACTTTCAGTCTTATGCTGTGTTAATGGTTTTCTGTTTCTATATTAAAAAAATGAAATCGCAATCAAAAGTAAATATTATACATTATCATTAGAAAGATTATTTTCAGTTTATAAAATCTTCATTTTTTATTTTAAAAATCTAAAAGATTATTTATATCTGTTATATATAACAAAATACATTTTAAAAGTTTAATTTTTTTGAATATTTATTGCGATATTTTTATATGTAAGTATAAATCTATTATTATTATTATTTACTTATTAGTATAAATAGGTTATTTACATAAAAGCTTCAGGCCATATTTGCATTAGATGCTAATATAATGTTATATTTTTGAAAAAAAAAAGTATTTCAAGTGTAAATAAGTTATTAATAATTTAAATTTCTTGATATCCAATAAATATAGTGAAATATGAAAGGTATTATGAAGAAACATGAATCGCATAACTTCAAAATTGCATTAAAATCTGCATAAAATGAGACCCAGGTGTATTTATTTTTAGGTGTTGCAAATTGGATCACTTTCAAAGTGTAGTCTATTTAATGCAATACACTCATCTAAATGTGTTTTTCACTTTATGAATAGTTCAGAAGCACTTGAAATGTAATGCCTTTTAACCTTTTAACCGCTAATTATATTATTGGTTGTATGAGGTAAAAATCAAATCTTTTAATTGGCCAACTCACAAACTGAAGACAAAGCCTATTGTTAAAACATATTCGCCTATAATATTAAATTCAACTCAGATACGTTTATAAAAAGTATATTACTAATTTTTCAGGTTATGAAGAGAATGAAAGTTCTTTCAAAAATAAATTGCTATTTATTTATTCTAAAATATTCAATTTTGGCAACATAAAAGCTATAATATAAACAAAAAGGTCGACTTTTACGTTATAGAAAAGTAAATATTTCTTTTAAATATTTCTTTAATATTTTTACTAAAATCTTCAATATTTTTCGAAAATAATTTTGTTTTTTTAGTATATTTTTTAAAAAACTAGTTTAATTTCTGAAATTATATTTTTTAATACTTAAAATTGCATTCGAAATGAAAATCTCAGCGTTTTTCTTTATTTTCTTTGATCAGGCGGTTTCTTTGTTCTTTCCAGCCAATCAGAATGTCTTTTTCGGCTGAGAGCATGCTAAGAACCAATCACAAGTAATGTTCTTTCTTTGTTTAGGTTTAAATGCGTTTTTTTTATTTTTTACTTGTAAAATAATTCGGAAGAGGGCACCATCTTACAGAACTTTTAAAAACCTATTCAAAACCTATCAAACGAATTTTTTAGCATAAGAACTGGCAGAGTTAGAGTGACGTCAGATGTCGACGAGGAGCTTCATAGGAGGCGGGAAAAGGGTTAATATCTTCATCATTGTAAGAAATAAAATCAAGCAAATATGTATGATAGATAAGCTAGGTCATGCTGAATTTAATTAAACCTTGTTTCACACTCAAGGCTTTGCAAGCCAGTGCATATGCACTTTTCAGCTTGCTACAAAATGGGATATTTAAGTTTTGCTGCATTATGTAAATGTTTCAGAACTTATATGTTTCAAAACCCTGATCATTACAAAAAAATTTTAAGTGACAAATGGCTATTTGCATTCAAAAAAAATCAGTATCACCATGGCATTAGACTTCACTCATCACACATTTTGGGATTGTGGTGAATTTGACATTTCCGTTAAACTACTCATGAACTTGTGTTTTTCCCAAAGAAACTTGATTGTAAACTGTTTCAAGCATTACAACTGTTTTCCTGGCCATTTCTCCTAAAAACAAAGAATAGAATTTCATATTGTTCAAACTTTTTAACCATTACAAAAATTGGAAAATATGAAAAATAAGCTTTATAAAAAATGTGCTACATGGCTTCACAATTTCACATAATGACATCAATTGGCAGATTGATGCAGTAGGATTCTTGCAAAAAGTAAGTAGAAGTAGAAGCAGGTATGGCTACCAGACAGTCTGTTTAATTTTGGATACTACTCATAATTGTAAGCACATAGTTTTTGAATTTAAAACAAATATTTTAAAAATGTTATATAAATAAGCTTAAATTGTAAATAAATTACTGAAAATTACAATTTTTTTTTCCAAATAACTAAAAGAAAACCTGTTCTGAAAATGTCTCAGACCGAATAATATATCAATGAGTGATGCTGTTATTTCTTTTTGTATTATGATATGAACAATGAAAATATTGTCAACTTTTTTTCTTTTTAGGAAATTTGCATGAAGTTTGTGACAATACTGCCATCTTTAGACTTTTTAAAATTAATAATTTTAGTTTCATTTTTGATGCACATAAAATAAATATGTGAACTAGCAAACTGATATTATAGATAATTGTAAAATAGTGAAGAAAAAACAAAGTAATAGAAGCATTATCACAATGCCCCAAACATCTCAAAGTAGCAACTCAGCAGTAATTGACAGTGACCATGTTATATATATATATATATATTGTAACGGGAGAAAGATCTTTGAGATTCGCATATACTGACCCTGGGGACGCCACCAGTCCGAAAATAGGAACTAGACATTTATTTTAGAGTGGACAGGATATGCGAATCAAAAGGTACCGAACTACACTCAGGGAGGAACAAGATATCTTAAATATTATTTAGACAGCTGAGAAATCAAAGCACAAAGACAAACGTCAGCCAAATAAATTTAAACAATTTATTAATTTTATAAGTTAGACAATATAGTAAAGACATCTAGCCATGAATATAAGTGACTTATGTTAACATATGTATATTTACCAGAGAGTGCACAAGAGTACGACAAACATGAAGGCATTAAACATTTTGGCAATAAAATTCTCTCACTTAAAATATAAGAAATGGTTAGGATATCTTCTTGCTGGCCACTTGTAAAATTACAAAAACAAACAACAACCCTAGCTTCCTGAATCAGGAATAATAAAACAGTTACCGTCCTGTCAGAAATCAACGTAACCAGCATGGACATTCAAGCAGTAATATTCTAACTACTGTCATTAAAATGCCACAGGACTGCTGTGCATAATACTACATTCAAAGTAAACATGGTTGATCTCACACACAAGACAGCAAAAGACATTTGATTACGATCTTACGTAATCCAGAAAGAAATAGGCTATTTTCAGTCAACCCGAAGAAATAACTTGACAAATAGCATTGTTTGCACAAACAGCGCAAATGAAACATGCTTAAAGATTCTTTATTTTACAACTAAGGGCAGGTGAATAAATAAAGACTACGAAAACTGCCAATGCGTTTTGTAATAGTTATTGAAATAATCAGGTATATATTAAACATATAAAATACAATCTCCTAATGTACCCTCTGATAAATGAAAATTGCAAACAAACTTGGAATCTTAAAACTAAGATTCCAAGACACACTTTAAATACTAGAAAAGAGTACATACAGATAATAAATAATTAAAAAAAAACAATCAATACCATTTTAAAACATATTTATCATTAGATTGAGTGGAGATTTAATTAAATGCAATTTATTTACCCTGGCTAGAATAGGAAAAAGTTTAGCTTACAGTAAGGCAGAGTTCTAGTGATTTAGTGACGAGTGCGCACTTTTGATAATAGTTCATCTTTCAGGTCCTTTGACAGCAGCAAGGTAGAGGCAGTGTTTATTTTAGAGGTTCATGGCATGGCTGAAGAAGAGCTGGTTGCGTGGGTCCATCCTTTGTTTAAATTAGCCAGACATTCTAATGGTGGCAAAACTCATAGCGGTGGATTTTGACATCTTGCACAGCAATGAAGTTTGTCAATAATTATTTAAGTTTTTAGTAGGAATTAAACGTCCAAACAGCTACTCACAATGGTATCTCTTTGCAGGCCATAATCCAAGTGTGTATCTAATAATGAATCTCTTCTCTCTCTAAAAATTGGCGGGCTATCCTTGCCTCGCTACATTTCCCGCAAAAAACTTTCATTAGTCTCTAATTCTATATCTCCTGCAGGGCAAATATTAATTTCCCGCTCAATCTAATTTAAGAATTCCAACCAGGGATTATTGTATCCAAAATAACAAATACAAAACTAAATCTCCGCTTTTAGACTTTTAGAATTAACTTTAAAAATGATTAAAAATAAAAGCAACAGGAATATATAATTAGCAAGCTTTTTGATTAAAACAGGCGGTGAAAGTAAAGTATTTTTAAATCAATTTTATAAACAAAGTAGTGAAAGTAAACTATTCTAAATCAATTTTATAAACATTAAATAATCTATTTTAAACTATAAATGCGAAAATATAAATGCGTATGTGTTTTGAAATAATTATAAAAAAAAAATTTAGCATTAGACATTTAATGAAAATGAAGTTGTTTTCCCTTTTTAATTTTAGCAATAAAACCATTATCCCTTTTTAATTTTAGCAATAAAACCATTGAATCGGAAATCAATCCGGCTCAATATATATATATATAATCTACAAAATTGAATAAACAACAAAATGAGTTATAATTGACATTGGATCTTTTTAATCATACAAAAAGGAACACGCACAAATACACACATATATAAAACTTTTATGTTTAATCAGGAGATATATGAGACAGATTCCTGTTAAATATAAATATATAAAATGTTAGAACTTTATGTTTATTTTTTTTAGAGTATAAGAACCCAGGTTTTTGTAAATTTTAGATGAGTTGGGAAACATTATTTATTTGAAATGACTACAAATAGTTAAAAACACTGTACAGGGGGCCCCTGTTTAGATATGTTTTTGGAAAAAAATGTTGATGAAAATATAATGATAGAAAAGTGCTAAGGGGCCTCTATACAGCAATTTTAATTATTGCAGGCTTTAAAATAGCAAAGTTTCTTTACTCAATGTTTAAAAAATATAAAAAGATAATATTTTGGCTTTATTGCTCATAAGTTCATCAAAGTTTGAGTGCCAACATTGAAAGTACTGAAAATGATAGTGACAAATTGGACAATTGCTTGTGATGATCAGAACTGCTTTGATGAATCTTCTGATGAAATTGTAAAAAATATAATTATCTAATATATATGAGATAAAAATATTTTAAATTTAATTGAAAATTGTAAAAATTTAACAATGTGGAATTAATGCATAATTTGAATTCATTAAATATTGTAAGCTAAACAGCCAATATATGGCGTTAGCAACAAACTCCATTCTTGTTTTCTAGGTCTTTCCTGTATAGTATTTTAATTATAGGTTTAGCAAATGTTTCTATGAGTCAGCTTTAAATCATTAAGTTATTTAATATTTGATTTATTAAAAATTATAATAGCTTGGACAACCTATATAAAATCATTTCTACAAACTTGGACATAAGTACCTTAATCAAATAAAGTTTCAAATTAAAGCATGATGCAATATGCTTCCAATTAACTTCATGGTATATATCTTGCAAAATGTGCTTTTATATTTTATAAATTAGAAAACTGTAACAATCCACAAAAGTTAGAGTATGCCCCTTCTTGAACTTATTGGTTTTAAACGACTTCATATTCATTTCAGAGTTCATGTCTAGAGTTTGAATTATTTTAGAGATTGAAGTTGAAGAAACATTATGAGGATAGAATATAAGCATATATATGTGTGAGTGTATATATATATATGTGATTTTATTTTGCATTATTAAAACAGATGTTAACAACATAAATGCTCTTATGTATAAACCTGCCATTTTATATTTTTTAAAAATAAATATTTAAGAATAAAGTGACATTATTTTTTTATTTTAAACGTATCACTATTTATGTGTTATTGAAAATTGCAATACATTTGTATGTATATACTTATTTGTGACTTTATACTGGATAATTAAAACAGGTGTTTAACATTTATTATTAGCAAAATAAATGTTTGTATGCATACGTGTGATTATTTTACTTAATATTTTTAAAAAAATAAATATTTAAGAATAAAAATAACATTTTTTGTTGGAAATATAACAATATTTATGTGCTATTTCCATACGTATCAGTTTTTTGACAAGTGTTTGAAATTATAGCCAAGCGTTGGTGGCCGAGAGGTCAGGCCTTACAAGCAGTTGTCCAGTTGTCCCGGGTTCACTTTCCGGCGATGCTTTGACACATGAAAAGAAAAGGGGGAAAAAAGAAAAAAAAAATAAAAAAAAAATTTTTAGTGTATTTCTATCTGAGAAAAAGGGAAAATAAAATAAATTTTTATTCTCATTTTTCTTTTCTATATTAATTAAAATAATGAAAATATATTACTTAATAAAGAAGAACTACGTTTGAAATTATATAATTATATGCTAAGTTTGTTATTTCAGAGAGCCAGATATAATTGTTGTAGACTTTAAATAGTTATATTTTTTTTTTACTAAGCTTTAAACAATTTAATATTTATAAGAGGTAAAAATATTTTAAATGTAATTTAAGATTATAAAAATTTAATAATGTGGAATAAATAACATTACTAGCAACAGAACGCCCCCTCTCCCCACATTTTTTTTTTTAGTCTCTGTGTTGTATTTTTAATTGTTGTAAATTGTTTTACTCAGGTTGAAAGAGTTTAATTATTTAGTATTTATGAGAAGGAAACTCTATATAAAAACAATCTCATAAAATTAAATTGAGAATTGACTCTTATCAATATTAAATAAATAATATATCTATTTGCAGTTTGAAAAATATTTCAGATTTTGTATTAATTAAATACAATTTTGAATTAGTGAGTGATATAAGAATGTTTTTCCGATTTCAAATTATTAAAGTTGAAACCAGTCTAAGTAATCTATTTTTTAAATTTCTTTGGTTTTAAACATTTATTTCAGAATGTATGGTTAGAAATTGAAATTGATAAAATTTATAATATAAATATTTATTTACTTAATGTATAAAGATTCCAATCCAGAAGTAAACAAAAATATGAAAAAAAAAAGGAATAATTAGTCCTAATTCAAATTAGTCTTCGTCTCAAAAGATAAGTAGTTCCAATATATTTCAAAGTGAAAAATAATGGATTAACACTAACAAAATATATAAACACACTATAAAAAATAGAAAGTGAAAATGATAAAGTTATATAAGAAAGTATAAAAAATAGTTTTAAATATGAAAGATATGAATAATAAAATAAGGTAAAATATATTAAAAAAATAAGAAGTACTTGCAGGTGTATAAGAATTGAATTAAAACAAATGCCAGAAGATGTAAAAGGAAGATGGTTAAATAATAGATCATTAAATAAAAAAAATAATTAAAGATAAAGATGATACTAGTAATAGAATAAGAATAGTATTTAAAATTAATTTTAAGCACTGTAATATGTTTATTTGGGCCTGTCAAAAGAAAGTAAACGAAAAAGGAAAGTGAATAATAGGATAGTAAACAGAACAGATACAGAATCATAACCATACAATCATTTTCTTATTACAAGTTACAGAATGAATTTTTAATGAAGTATTTATGTTAAAAATTGATAATGAAAGATGTTTTAAATTTTACTTAAAATAAAAACAAATATAAATAGATTTATTAACATGGCTAAAAAAACCAAAATAATTTTGAAGGAGATGGCCATTGTTAGATTATGGGAAATTTAAAATTGTATTAGAAAAATATAGCAAAATGGTAAACTCTAATACTTAAGGGTCTTTTTGGTGCACAAATGTCATAAACTGTCAAGCAGTAAAGCCATTCAATAATAATAATAATAATAATAATAATAATAATAATAATAATAATAATAATAATAATAATAATAATAATAATAATAATAATAATAATAATAATAATAATAATAATAATAATAATAATAATAATAATAATAATAATAATAATAATAATAATAATAATAATAATAATAATTATTATTATTATTATTATTTAATTGACTTATTTATGTTATTAAATAAAAACTAATAAGATTATTATTTTTTGGTTTTATTTTATTTCAACAATGACCACTAGAAGGAGTTACTATAGAATAATTTTTTTATGTAATCATTTGATAGTAGACATCTTGAAAAGATTTCTGGAAGAAATAAGAACTAGTTTGATGCTGCAATAAATTTTATTTATTAATTAAATTGTCTATTATCAAATTTATCAGACAAAATAACTTTGCTACTTTCAACCTTGCTATAGGTAAAGATATATATGAGAGATGGGGACCTGGACCAACTTATGAGTGCTGATTTAGTATAAAATACATATTTGGGGTCATTTGTATTTTATTGTACCTTTATTTATAAGAGATGAAAAAAATATGTGGGGGCGTGGAGATTATTTAATACATTTATAAAAAAAATCTTAATCTATAGGGTCAAAGATCATATATAATTTATTTTCAAAGTATTAATTTATTACTAAAATACATTTTGAATTATTTCAGATTTATCTTTATAAGTTATAACAAATAATACATAAACTTTTAATATTATAATTCTTGGTTAATATACATATAAAATATTTACAACTTTGTATTTTATTATTGATTTATAATTTATATATAGTTATAGCATCTACTTCAAGAGATTAGACTTAAATTGGCAATTTCAGTTATAGTTAAAAAAAGTAAAGGATCCATCAATAAAAGATAACAATATTCTTATTTAAATTTCTACATTTCTTTTTCCCCTTTGTAAAAATCATGTAATTCTAGAAAAGAAATGAAAAAAAATTGAACCTGTTAGTTGAGTACATATATACAACTCCAAAGATACACTTGAACCTGAACTTACCCTTAGCACCATTTACAAAATTGAATACCCCCAAACTGGTTGTCAATCAATATATTATGGTGAATTCTAAGCATTCTTGTTTGTTTACATGCCTTTCCCTGTATCAGTACTTATACAAAAGAGCTTCAGGCAAGCCAGAACATAGATCTATATTCCTTGTGCACCAAAAGGCAACAATAGATCAATTTATCCCTTCCTATTCAATCATTCAATACATCAAAAAAAAATAATTCAAAGAGAAAGTTAAGAGAGATTTGATATATAGCCAATAATATGAATTCTATCAACTGTAGTGACTTATTCTTCTCTCTCTTCAAAAAAAAAAAGGACTCTATAATTTAAATATTTAATATTAAATTTAAATAAATTTAAATCTCTTCAAATATAGGCAATTACACAATCTCTCCATTATTATTCTATTTCATCTTGCTATGAATATGACAACACCATAAGTTCTCAAAAGCAGTAAGCCTTATTTAATTTATAGAAATAACAAGCTTATCTATAGTTGCATATAAGGACACTTATTACATTTATTACATTCTGTATAGAAGAAGTATAAACAGATAATGTTATTACATATATACAATTACAAATTCTGGATATATTGAGAGGCAAAGATCATCATTACTGTATTAAAAGAATTTGGGAAGATCTTAATTATGTATACTCCATATATATATATATAAAGCAATCATTTTTTTATAAAAAAGTTCCTTCTCATTCCTCCATCTTCAAATTTATACATGTAACAGTAGAAATATTGGATACAGTGTTCATACCCATATATAAATACTTTAAAGGGAGAAAATCAATTTCTTTTAAGTTATGAATGTATAACACTGTATAAAAGCTTTTGATGTTTACAAGCTTACCCTGGCTAATATTGATGGAAATTGAGAATAAAATTAATTTTTCAGCAAGATAAAAATATGACATTAATAAGTATTAAACTAATAATCAATTACAGAAAAATATAGATAGAATTTATTATAAAATTTTTTTTTAAGAATCAAGTAGAAATTAGTAATTGTAAAAATGAAATTAGCATTGCTTAATATATAAGTAATTAAGGAAGAGCAAACCATTTTTTTTTAGGCTAAGAATAAAGAATGCTTTGCATGTTTAGCAAGAATCAAGAACAGAATGGATTCACATATTCTTAAAGCTTTTGATATATATATATATATATATAAGCTTGCTAATCTTGCTAAATATAGTGTTTTCATTCATAGTCTAAGGGAGATTTGTTTGCCTCCTCTTAATAACATACACAATAAGTTATGATAATTTCATGCTTACCAATATATGTAAAATGTTCAAATTACCCTCCCATACATTATGCTTTTTACAGCAACGCCCTCTGTAAATAAATATAAAGTCTGAACTTCAAACAAATTTTATATTTATTCACAGAGGGCATTGCTTAAAAAACATGTAAATAAAAAAATATAGATGATTTGGTTTGTAAATTGTGTAAGGAAGGAATAGAAAATATTAGGCATTTGTTAATTGAATGTAAATGCTTGAAAACAGAAAGAGTACAAATAATGAAGTGATGAAAGAATAAATATAAAAAAAGTGATTATACAGAAAATAGATTATTGGTTTTTGTGTTGGGTTTGGGAAAAGATAAGGGTGATTTAGATATAAAGGTTGTAGAGTTAACAAAGGTTATGTTGTGAAAATGGGATGGAGCAGAATATGGGAAAATTTAGAGTGGGGAATGGAAGATAAAGTGGCTAACAGGTTTATCTGGGCATTGTTGCTGAGAGATTCCTGACTCCGTTTAAGGAGAAGCCGCAGTGCATCACATCACATCACATCACATAGGAGAGTGATTTGAACATTTTGTGTTTGAATTTTTAGCTAGCGATATGCACTAGGATATTCACCAATATATGTTTACGTTTATGCATTAAACGCTAAAATATTAAAAAAAATAAGTTATTACTTCTTTTATGCGAAAAATTAACATGCAGTATATATATTTAAAAATCATTTCGTGTACAAACTAAAGAGTAGCTTGTAATTTATGGTATTCAATAAAAATTCTATTAAAAAAAAGCTTTTCATTTCCTTTTTAATTATTAAATTACCACCAATCTCTGTTTTAATGATTTATTTTTCGATATTAAAAAGAGTGAAAAACGGAATGGGGAATAATTAATACTTTGAGTTAAAACATTTAAAAAATGCAGATATTATTTTTGTAATTGAATGTGGGTTCCATCTGTTTGTTT
Organism: Epiperipatus broadwayi; assembly: GCA_028023455.1. Lineage (NCBI taxonomy): Eukaryota > Metazoa > Onychophora > Udeonychophora > Euonychophora > Peripatidae > Epiperipatus > Epiperipatus broadwayi. The sequence continues at coordinate 3,036,351 of JAQFVV010000147.1, read as the reverse complement.
GCATTATTGACATATCGTTTCCACAGTTTTTTAAATCAACGGAGACAAAATGAAATAATTGCGAAGCGGTTTGTCGGAAATTTATTCGACTTAAATTCAGCAATATTTTAAATTATATCAATGAAATCCAATTTTCCATTTTTCCTTTATATTAAAAAAACGGAGGGTGGAAGCAGCTCCTTTTTTATTATATACATATATAAAAATTATTATTATTTTTTAAGAAAATGTTAGCTTAAAAATGGAACAATTCACATTCGCAAGGAATAACCAAAATAATGGGAATACATCTTACACCGGCGCTGTATCTTATATCATTCATATATATAGTAAAACACGTGGAAAAATATACCATCACAACATTATTTATTTTTTAGAGGTAAAAATCTAAGTTGTGTTTTTAAAAAAATATGAAAGAAATATTAATGGCACTTTCATTATCTATCAGATTTGTCCATGATCGCAAGTACTCAAAGAGTGAGAATTACTAAAACACTATTCATAGTGAAAACTTGCTGCAGTATTTAATGCTTAGCAACTTCAAAAATGATAATCATACTCCCTAAATCTGGAAAACGCAACTTCTATAGAGCAAATCACTTTAGGAGTCAATACATTTCTGAACACATCAGTATCCAGCAAAACAAGTTAGCATGAACTTCATATAAGAGATATTCATTGCAATCATTTTGAAATCACAATTTTTAACAAGAATACTATGACATGGTGTCTCATGAATAAGAATTGAATAATGGAAGACTGAAAACATCATGTGTACTGTTGATTCTTTTTCCAGCAATGAAAAATCTTGTTACTAATCATCAAACAAACTACTAGTTTGCAAATGAAAAACCTAGTGATAGGGCTGTGATACTAAACAGTCATATCATGACATTAACAGAGTCTAACCACTGCTCAGTATGGATGCATCATAGGAGAATGGTATTTGAAAAATTTAAAAAATAGATTTACCCCCTTGTTCAAATTTTATTACAGCTAAACCCCATCTGAATTCTAACATTATACAGTCCATGCAAAAAAAATCTTGGTTAGAAAAATATAAAAATATTAAGCATCTTTTAAGTCATGTCCAATCACAATTTGAATATTATTGTGACTTTCAGATAGTGTTGAGCTGATGTCCTGGACTGCATCTGACTAAAAATTGAGGCTTTCCCCATGAGAGATAGCTGATATAAGATTGTAGATAATTAAATAAAAGATTATCATCTTCAAATGGTAATGTAGGTTCATAATCAGAGGACTGTTGATGCCTTCTGGCTTAGGTCGCCAAGTATTGCTTTAGCTGGGAACTTTATAGTTGTCAGAAAATTTGGTCTATAATTTATTTTTGACTATTATAATTGTAAATATAAAAGAGAATCAGCATTCAGACAATACTGATTCTGCCTTCCAAACCCCATCAAGACACAGATGATAATGATTATTCTTCTGAAAAAAAAAAGGCCATTGCATTTTTAGTTTTACTCAGAGATAAAGTTTCCCAAATTTATCAGATGATTAATCATTGTTAAATGACTGAACGTATGAATGCTGATTCTCTTTTTTATTTACAATTATCACATGTAAAAATAAATTATAGACTCCATTTTCTAAAGATTGTAAAGTTACCACCAAGAAAATATTTGGTGATCTAAGGCATAAGACATTAACAATCTCATGATTTTGCAGCTACATTGTCATTGCATGATGATGACTCTTCCCTTTAACTATCTACAACAGCAGATCACATTCAAGTGAAATAGTGCTTTAATTAAATGGAATATTATTGATCTTTAAGAAGTTATAAAAAGGGGAAGAGTCAATTGATTCGAAAAGTGAACACATAATTTGTAAATAAGATATTTATATTAGAATCACAAGTGAAACAAAAGTTATTATAAATAAAACACAATATTGTGAAGATTGATGATATATATATATATATATATATGGATAAAAATTGGTTATTCAACTTAATGAAAAGCATCAAATGGAGAGAATTCAAGATTTTTCTAAACAATTTCACTCTGTATAGATGTACTAAATGCTTTTGATCAGATCAAACAACATTTTAAAATTTTTATGAAAAATTTTAAGGATAGAATTGCAACATGTTAGTACCATGAGTAAATTTGATTATTAATGCAGAAATGAAAGCATAGACTTTTAAAATTTTCAGAAAAAGAAAAAGCATATTTATGATTAAAAAAAAAATCCAAGACAAAGAAACATCCAAGCAAAAATACAAAAAACTTGGATTAGATTAGAAAGCAATAATTAATTATTGAGACAGAGTTATTAGAAAAGACAATAGTAACAATTGATATTCTAATCTTTATAATACTCCAATGAATTTAAAATATTGATTGTTCTAAGATAGCTCAGATTTTAATAAAATCAATAAAAAAATAATTGATATTTTACTAAGAATTGTCACATAGATAGTTGGTAAAAAAAAGCAAAAATTCTGACAAAATCTTTAACTCAAACAAGATAATGTATAAAGAAAGAATATTAAAATATTTAGAAATGATCCATTTAAAAAAATTGAATATCTGTAAATTCTGAAAAATGATACAAAAAAAAAAGAGATATCATAAGAAAATATAATTGTGAAGTGATAAGGAAAGTCATAGCGAAGAATAAAAGGAAAACAAAAATCTCAAAAATATATAAGACAATCTCTTTATATTGAAAAAAAAGTTATTTTAGAAACAAAAAATAGCATTATTAAAAAGAAGGGTGACATTATAAATTGATTAAGAGTTCTACAAAAAATTGCAAAGTAATTAAGAATAAGAAAACAAATATCTACATATCATACCATTTCCAACTTTCTTATACATTTCAACAATACTATTTTTTTTATATCAAAACTTTATTCTTACAGTTTCAACTGATCTGCAGTCATCATCAAAACTACAATATCCAAATATACAATCATACAATTAATAAAATTCTAATGTAAAAAATAGTATTGTTGAAGTGGATAAGAAAGTTGGGAATGGTATGATATGTAAATATAGAAATCAATACATAACAAAAGGAAGAAGAAGAAAATTGTAAAACAAATAAATATCTACAACAATTAAATAACTTTTCAAATTCCAAATATTTAAATGAGATGAGCCATGCAGGTAAATCTGTGAAAAGTGAAATAAACTTCAGAAAGTAAATGAAATTATTAAAGATATTTTAAAATAAGCAATGGAGAAATTAATGAAAAAGCTTTATGTTAAAGTTTAAACAACAAAAATATACAAGAATATAGGCGTGATATTGATATTTGAAAAAAGTAAAAATAGTTATTAGAAATTACTATCCTTTATGTTTTTTTTTTTGCAGTTTAAATCATTTCAATTTATTTACAGAAAATTTTGGATTCAAATCAATCACAAAAGATCCCAATATGGATTTAGAAATAGTTAGACCATATATGTGCCAATGAACATATGTTCAAATGAGAAAATACAAAAATATTGGATAGAGAAGAAAAGGTACAAAGAAGAAAATTTAAAGAAGCTGCTCACATGACAATGGCCAACAATCCCATAAGCAAATCTAGTGTGACTATACATAATGTATGGAAACCACTAATCAACTTTGCTCTTAGGAAAAAGTGGAGAAAGCAGGAGGAACCTCATAGATAAGTATATGAAATTTCTACTGACTGTTGTCTTTGGCAGGTTGGCTGTTGGTTAGAGCATACTGAAGAATCTAAGAGTCCAGGTTCAAATCCCATGTTAGTACTGCCACTTGCCAAGCCAGTAACCCCTGAAGAAGAGGGGAGAATAATATAATACTTCTTAAAACATTGTGCATATTGTGCATATACTAACTTGTTTGATGTGCTATTACTAATAGTTGAATGTATTTGGAATATTTAAATAAAGCTACATTTTTCTAAAGACATTAAATATTCATATTAGATGATGGAAATAGTCCAATATAAAAATACAACGAAAACATCATCATCATAAATCTTCAGGAAAACAGTTTTAGGACAAGTTTGTAATTAAGTACTTAAAAAAATGATGAAAAAGCAAATGAAAATAAATCGCATTTAATATTGGGTAGATTATGATAAAGCATTTAGTTCTGTAAATATTTAGTGGTGATTAAAGATTTAAGAGATGTAGACATATAGATTAAAGTAGTGTCAAATTGTGATAAATATTTATCAAAATAGAGCAGTAATTTAAATACAGAAGATCACCAAAAAATAAAAATTAATAAGAGTGTATATGGCAGGGAAATTCCATCTCTTCAATTTTTTTTATTACAACAATTTTACAGAAAATATTATTTAGATACAAATGAAAAGCGTAGAAAATAAATAAAAACCAAATTGAGATGAATTATTTAGATTTTATGATGATGTAATTATTTTGTCAAAAACGTAACCAGAACTTTAGAAAATATAAAAATTATCAGATGAAAATAAAAAGAATGGGGAATGGGACTAAAGATAAATGTTAAAGTCTAATGTTAAATGGATTTTTTTTTAAAAATTGAAATGATTTAAAAAAAAATTCTAATACCATAATCAGATTGCTAATATTGATAAAGAAATATAATGGATAAAATTAAAAGTAGAATTTAACTTGAATGTAAAGTGTTTGATGAAATCAATTTATTACTAAATCAAAATTTATCTATACGCCTGATTAAAAAAAGTTTCTAATAAATATGAGTGTAGTTAAAAATGAGTGACTTCAATATTTAATAGGAGAACAATATAAATACTTTAGGCAACAGAGAAAAATATAGAAAAATATATGCTGTGAGAAACGAGAAGGAATTCAAAGTAGAATGCATGAGTGAATAAACAATTTCTTTAATATTATTAAAACAATTAAGAAAATAAAAAAGACGACAATAGATGGATACTAAAAATTATAAATGAATCCCCAAAGACCACATGTAAGATAAAAAAGGTCTGAAAATTTTTTAAAAGTGATTTGGAGAAAAGAAACTAAATTAATCTTGAAAAGACATTCATCCTACAGTGAATATTTTTTGCTTTTGTATGTTAAAAATATTTTATATTATAAAAGAGATAGATAAATTAAATAGATAGATAGATAGAGAGAGAGGCGAGGGAGCTAGAGAGAGGGAGAACGAGAGAAGGAGAGCAAAAGAGAGAGGGCGAAGGGTAAGAGAGCGAGCAAGCAAAAGACTGTGAGAGAGAAGAAGAGGAAGAGAGAAGATGGAAAGAGAGAGGGAGGAATAAAATGAAAACGAATGAGATAGAGGGGGAGAGAGAAAGAGGGAGAAAGAGAAATTAAATCTTTTTGTTTGTAGTACATCTTTTAACAAAAAATGCACAGAGTTAAAAAAATATGATAGAAATTTTGAAATGAAGTTTAATTTCTAAAATAAAATCGCAATAGCTTACGCAAGAGGTAAATTTTAAGAAAGTTGTTTCATTCTGTAGTAAAGCCAAATCAAAAGATAATGACTAAATTATCATTGAAGCTACAATAATATTGTAAACTGAGTTTATGGGAAAGAACTGATAAAAAAATTAGCATAATATAAAATTGCTATTAATTATGAAATGAAACTATGAATACTATTTCTTATTTTTTGCACAAATAATTATATTCATTCTAACTTTAAAAAACAAAAATTGGAGTCTGAATTGCTTTGGGTAATTGAAAAATATAAAAGTGGTGCACAAATTCATAATCATGTTGCGAGTTACCAAAGAGAAATAAAGATGGCACGTGGCGTTGGCGAAAACGAGGCTCTATATTAACTAAATATTAAAAATATAAGCAAAAGCAACAAAGAAAATTAAACGAGAATACCAGGAAGTCAATATTCCCAGGGAGAATCCATATTTCACTGCTTCTAAAAATCATTTGGATATAGAAAAAAATTGTAACTAGGTTTAAATCACAAGTAGCATATCTGAAATCATTTTAAAACAGAAGAAAAAGAAACAGAATTAAACCTGGAAGCATACTAGGAAGAATAAAAAAACACCTCAATTTAAAATTGGTTACACAATGAACAGAAAAGATTAAATATTTCAAGAAATAAAAATCAGTTAGACAATGAAAACTTAATGAAATATGAGATCATTATTCAGAATGTAATAAAAAAACAGACAATATATTATTGAAAACGATTAAGATATTTAATCCAGAGTTGATATTTATACTCGTGCTATGCCAATAGTCAAGTGAATATGTTTGCTGCGAATTAGATTTTAATTTTTAATCAAAACAAATCTCTAATTTAAATTAATTATTATTAATTAAAAAACTATATTCAATGAGAATAATAAATTAGTATAACGTTAAGATGAAAGAGTTTCTTAATAAATAGCAAAGTTATAATTATATAAAATAGAAAAAAAAAATCAATAAACAATTAAAAAGTTGGTAACTATTTTTTAACAAAAAATAAAAAATTTTTAATTTTTAAAAAATACAATTAAAGTCACTAAAAATTTAACAGTTATGACAAAAATATTAATAAAAGCAAATAAGACTTATTACTACTATTAGCATTGTTACGACTATTATTAATACATTAATAATAAGACTTTAGAGTAATTTAATTTAAGATGAATAGTAATTTATATAATTATGTAAGAAATACTGTCATTATTATAGGAGTATATTCTTATTCTTCTCCTTTACTTTCTTTGCATTTCTTCATATATTTATATACATTGCTTACAATAACTCCCCTCATATACACTTTGATGCAAATTTTTTAAAAATATAATTCCTTTATTTTCCTGACAGTTTCGACTGTCCTGCAGTCTTCATTAGAGCTTTCTTAACCTCTTCCTGACAGTAGAGGAGATTAAGAATGCTCTGATGAAGACTGCAAGACAATCGAAACTGTCAGGAAAATAAAGAAATTATATTAATTTTTTTTTTGCATTAAAGTGTATATGAGGGGAGTTATTATAAGCAATATATATATATATATGAATTATTATAGGGTTAGTTTTTCAGATGTTTATTACTTAAAAATATCAAATATTGCTCAATTGTTAATCTAATTATAACATGTACATAATATAATAATTATTCTTTCTAATGAAACTGTTTTTAGTAAGCTTCTATATTAATAAATGGAGCATGAGAATAAATGGTTGCTTTATTTTTGTTAAATTTTGACTTATGCTAAGTTAGAAAGTATTTTAAAATATTTATTGTATGGTGATAGGAGTTTTAATCTCAAATGTTATATGTATATAAATAAAAAACTCTGGAATAAACAGTACAAGATTGAAAATGCTAACATCACATGATCACCATTCTTTATGCTTACAAAGCTGTTTACACAGAAGCTAAACTCTCAATACAGTAGTGCCACTCAGTGCAAGCCAGAGTAATCAATGGATGCAAGAAGGTTTTTGCATAAAATTCCTATCTAGTGCCACAAGGTAGAAACTAGTCTGGGGATATTGGATGAGTAGGCACTAGATAGGGATTTTGTGCACAAACCTTCTTGCATCCATTAAATACTCTGGTTTGCACTGAATGGTGCTACTATATGGAGAGTTTAGCATCTGTGTAAGATTCAAAATGCCAATATATATAATGATAAATAATAATTGTAATCAGTTTATAGCATATTTTGCCATTTTGAGTAGCATTTTATAGTTAAAATTTAAGAATTTAAAAAAAAATCATTAAAGTAACACAATATTAATGTTACCATGTCAATGGGAAACTTTCCTTAATTTATATATAATAACACAATGATTATTGTTTGTTTAATAAATTGTCTCTCATATTTATAAAATATGCCTTTTTAATTTTTCTTTCATTTAAATTATTTTCCATATGCAAAATAAAAACACAGCCAAAGCAGAAACTCCCATTACAAATAACTAAATATTCTGCAAATATATATTCAAATTTATCCACAGAATATTACAATTTATTATTCAAAAGTTTGTGTTCATAAATTCTCTTTTTAAATGCATCTTTATTCATAATTATTATTATTCATTCTTTATCAGCTGGTTTTATAACAATGTCTTCTCTTTTTCTAAATTGCATACTTGCTTTATCCAGATATACATTACCAATGTATGTATCAAGTAAAATGTTTCTCTCATGTAGAGGTGTCCAATCATAGTACATTTTATCAATAGTGTTGCACTTGTTATTTTTAAAAATTTCTAGTAAAATTATTCAAATCCTGATGTATTTTAAATTCATTCTTTTGGCAATATGATTAGACTCTTGGGAAAAAAGATAAACCTCTATTTAGTAATCAATATCTTACATTACTAAGTGTTACATTAGGTATATGAATAATAATGATACTCTTTTTAACCAAATAAACAGATGTATTGCCATTATTATTAGAGTAATATTCACATGTATAGAACTGTTCAATGTTTGAAAGGTTATGATTACACATCAAAAAGTTAGTATAAATCATGGATAAAACAGTATTATTAGATAAATATAATAGATTTAATGATGGCACCACAACACTGAAGATGATGCAAATGATTGAATAATACCAGTATTTATATAACTAAAGTATTTTAAATGTAGATACATTTGACATATTAAATTTTTTAAAAAGTTTACCAGGTTTAGAATGATCATTTTGTTTAAAATCCACTCGATTAATTAGAAAACCTCTCAGCACTTTTAAACCCATGACTTAATTTTTATGACATTTTGTCAATAATATTATTTATTTTGAATCAACCCATTCCTATATTAGGTTTTGATCATCCATTTCCACTAAATTCTGATTATTAAAATCTATAATGTTTTGTTTAATTATATTAAGAAAAAAGAATCTTTAAGAATATGCATTAGTTTGATAGATGTTTTATTAAATACACCTGGGTCTCTTTTTACGCGGACTTATTTAACATGATTTTGAAGTTACATGATTCATGTTTCACCGGAAGTAGAACTCCGATAATGCACTATTACTTTAAATAATAAATTTTGCGCACTTACGTTAAATTGAAAGTAATAGCACATTATTGGAATTCGACTTTCATCTTAGCAATTTCAATATTTTTAGTGCTTTATAATAGTAAGATTTTATGCAATAATAAAATTAAAATCATGATTTCCACATTTTATGTATACACACATTAAATTTTACAAGATTATAATGTAAATTTGTTCAAACATTGTGCGTGTTAATTTTGCATTTTAAATCACATTCTGTTTTTGCTTTTTAAAAAAGAACGTAATCAATTATTAATCATTTAGTGTCCACAAGTTTATTTTTAAAAGATGAGTAATAGCAGTGGGCACAATTAAATTTGACAATTAAAAAATAAAATCTGATTTTTAATTGTAATTAACAATTTAAAAATTACTTACGGTGACTTGAAATTAATGTGATGTGAAATTTGAGTTTTAAATGGAATTGAAAATTAAAAAATTAAAGACAAAAATAAGAATTTAATTTTTAGTTGTTAGTTTCATAAACAATTAATAAAATCATCGTCTCAAAGATTAATTACTAATTACGTTGTCACCAGAAAACCATTGACACAAACGAACGTGTTTTTCGGCAAATATGGATAATAATTAAAACGTGTATAAAAAAATGTAAATTACTGTACTGTAAATTATGCATACAAATATATTATTTTGAATAAATTAATGATTATAGTTAAAAAAAGTTTGTCTTGTATCAATTTTTATCAAATTTGAAATTTTTTATTAGTCATATTTTATTTCCTTATTTTTTTTTTGCGCGAATTTTAAAGTAATTTTACATTGGTGCTTTGCTTTTACGTGAATTTTGAAAAATCACAGACCGCATCCCCCCTTTTTCAATGTAAGTTACATCTATTTTTGCACGATTTCATTTGCACGTGTTTTCTGAGGAACCTATCTATCGCATAAAACGAGACCCAGGTGTATAGTATTCCATTTAAATCTGTTCTTTAGAAAAATAATCTATTTTAGGATTAATTTTATTCTTAGACCCTAAGGAACAATGTTATTGTCAATAAAAAAACAAAATAATTAATGTGTTATCTATATCTTATTAACTTATCAAACAATTTTCTAACTTATAAGAAATGTTTTATTGTGCAATGTTAGTCATATATTTCTATCCTACTTATTGTTTATTTTGAAAATGTAAACCTTAGAAATTATCCCTGTATTAATTACTAGTAAACTATCTGTATGTCATGTATATTGCAAATTGGACATATATTGTATATTATGGATTAAATGTATAACATATGTTGTGGATTCGACACATATTAAGAAGAAAGTATAGTTTAATGAAAGATGTTTTGGAGGGAATGGTAAGTGGAAGCATGAAGAAAGAGTGAAAAAGAGTAATATTGTTACGTGATGTAAGGGATGGAAAAAGTTATGCGGAATTAAAAAGCTAGGCAATGAAAAGAATGGAATGGAAAAGTGGATAAATTGGGGATATGGCTATGCTTTTGACCTATCTGTGGGACAGAATATTATTGATGATGATGATATGAACTAAAAATATTGCGTTTATGTGCATTTAAAAAACAATCAATTATTAAATCATCACTTTGTTGTTTAATACTAACATCTAAATTATCTAATTCCTTTGTAATAGTATTTATATGTTGAGCATTAGTAATATAGCATATTAAACAACCCAAAACAAAGCAAAACTCTCCATATAGTAGTGCCATCTTGTGCTAACAAGAGCAATCAATGGATGCCAGAAGGCTTGTGCATAAAATCCCTATCTAGTGCCTACTCATCCAATATTCTATTTAACCACTGAATCAAAACTATCATTTACTTTAGTTTCAGAAACAGTCATTGGTAAAAAATCTTTCTGTTGCAAAATATTTAAAATTAAATCATCTAAAGAAAAATCACTGGAAGTATTTTTAAGTACTGTAGGAACTTCTTTACCAAAGAGATGTTACTTTAAACTATGATTGTTCTAAACGATTTAACACAACTTCTAAATTAAAATGTTCAAGTCTAGCCTAGGACTTTTCTGTTATCACACGGTATACTAGTTGGCAATTGATCAAACAAAATGCAGCCATTGGATAATTCGGTTTGGGTTTGTTTTTCACAAGTTTTTACAGCCTCAATTTGAGTTCCTGTGTCCACTAATCTATAATTAATAGTAACTTTTCTCCAGATTTTTAACAAGTACATTATGGTACATTAATGAAATTACATATTTAGAACTGTCAGATAAACATTTTGCATCATTAATATTCAAATGTAAGACATCATGAGCTCAAAATGTATATCATCATCAACCATTATCAATCCACTGCAGGATGAAGGTCTCTCCAAGTTCAATCCATCTTTTCCTATCTTTAACTTCTCTTCTCCACATCACCCCTGCACACTTTCTTATTTCATCCACCCATCTCACATGTGGTCTCTTTCTGGGTCTTTTACAATCTCTTTGAATCCAGTTTAAAATTTCAATTGTCCATCTGTTATCATCTCTTCTAACAATATGTCCAGCCCAACTCCACTTCAGTCTTTTAATTTTTGCAATGAGGTCAGTAACACCTATTTGTTCTCTTACCCATACATTGCGTTTTTGATCCCTTCTTGTTATTCCCAACATGCATCTCTCCATACTTCTTTGAGTGGTCTGAAGTCTCTGTATTGCTCTTCTATTAAGTGTCCAAGTCTCAGATCCATAAGTAAGAACTGGCAAAACACATTTATTAAAAACCTTCCTTTTCAAATACATAGGCATATTTCCTTTTAATATCAAGTTATTTCTATCAAAAGCACTCCAACCAAGTTTAATTCTATGATTAATTTCATCCATTATATTTCCATCTGTATTAATAATCTGACCAAGGTATTTGTAACTGTTAACTTCTTCTAACTCATCATAATCAATCTTTATTTTCATATTTTGAGAAAATCTATTAAACATTACTTTAGTCTTTTTAACATTTATCTTTAGTCCTACTTTCCTACTTTCATCTGATAACTCCTGCAACATTTCCTGTAGTTCTAAAGCATTATTTGCAAAAACAACTACATCATCTGTAAAATCTAAATGACTTAAATAATCTCCATTTACTTTCACTCCTTTAGCTTCCCATTTTAATCCACAAAATACTTCTTGCAGCACTCCTGTAAAAAGTTTTGGAAAAATAGAGTCACCCTATCTTACACCCTTTTCAATGTTGATTTTCCTACTATCATTATGTAATCTAATTGTTGCTGTTGCATTTTATAAACATTCTTCAAAATATGACAATATCCTGGATCTACACCTTGATGATCCAATGCTTTAATCACTGAAGAAATGTTTATAGAATCAAATGCTTTTCATAGTTTACAAATCCTAAGCATAATATATATATATATATATATATATATATATATATATATATATATATATATATATATATATATATATATAAAAGACATATTTTGTGGGTTCATCAGTGTTAAAAAATTTAAATATAGATATACCAATGTTTTGACTTGATCACACAAGTCATCCACTGGGTGATAAAAGGTAGAAAGACAGTTGTAGAGGCGCTACAATCACTGATTTGAACAATCTCCATTTACTTTCACTCCTTTAGCTTCCCATTTTAATCCACAAAATACTTCTTGCAGCACTGCTGTAAAAAGTTTTGGAGAAATAGAGTCACCCTATCTTACACCCTTTTCAATGTTGATTTTCCTACTATCATTATGTAATCTAATTGTTGCTGTTGCATTTTTATAAATATTCTCAAAATATGACAATATCCTGGATCTACACATTGATGATCCAATGCTTTAATCACTGAAGAAATGTTTATAAAATCAAATGCTTTTTCATAGTCTACAAATCCTAAGCATAATGTATATATATATAAAAGACATATTTTGCGGGTTCATCAGTGTTAAAAAATTTAAATATAGATATACCAATGTTTTGACTTGATCACACAAGTCATCCACTGGGTGATAAAAGGTAGAAAGACGGTTGTAGAGGCGCTACAATCACTGATTTGAAAAAAACGTTAAAGTTCCACTAATAGCAAAAATGTTAAATTAAGAATGTTTTTTAAAAAAATCTTTCCAAATATGAGGAAGTTTGCATGTATCATCTCACTTATTGATACAATATGGCCTTTTAAGGATCTCAATGGCTTCTCTAATTTTGCACTGGTAGAGATTATCACATCTGGATATGATCCTGGTACTAGAAAAATCGATTTTACGGCTATGAATCTATAGTATGGAGTGAGAGTGGTGCTGATGATGAGTGTTGTTTAACTGCATTAGCATGCTCATCTTTCCTAACACTGATGTGACAATTACTCATACCTATGTAAGAAGCTTTACAATTTTTACATGAGATTTAATATACACCATGAGATTCAAGAGGAATTGAATCCTTAGGCTTGGTTTATTATATTGCTGATCTTTTGATGAGTAGAAAATGCTGTATCTATATTATAGCATTTTAATATACGTTGAATACTGTCTGCAGTTCCTTTTACATATGGAACACAAATCATAATAGCTGATTTATCATCTTTTTGTTTCCTATTTTGTTCATTTTGGACATAGGTATGAGTAATCATTGCATCTGTGTTAGGAGAGATGAGCATGCTAATGCAGTTAAACAACCCTCATCATCATCAGCACTCTCACTCCATACTATAGATTCAGGTCAAAAAATTGATTTTTCTAGTACCAGAATCATATCCAGATGTGATAATCTCTACCAGTGCAAAATTAGAGAAGCCATTGAGATACTTAAAAGGCCAGATTGTATCAATAAACGAGATGATACATGCAAACTTCCTCATATTTGGAAAGATTTTTTTAAAAAAACATTCTTAATTTAACATTTTTGCTATTGGTGGAACTTTAACATTTTTTTCAAATCAGTGATTGTAGTGCCTCTACAATCATATTTCTACATTTTATCACCCAGTGGATGACTTGTGTGATCAAGTTGAAACATCGGTATATCTATACTTAAATTTTTTAACACAGATGAACCTGCAAAATATGTCTTTTATATATAACGGATTTACATAAAGATTTAGTCATATCTATTGGAAAATGAATGGCAGAACTACATATGGCTATTGGAAGTATAAATAGTTATGATTAATAAAAGTTTATATATAGTAGATAGCAAATAAAAAATGTGACAAAGAAACTGTCAAGTGCAGTCAATGAATAGAGTAAAAATCAGATTAACAAAGTAAAACAGTACTTTCTTGGAGGGAAAAGGAAACCAGACATTGTTCCAACATCTGATAAATATCAATTGTGATTATGATTTGTTATTGACGTAAACTTATTAATGATTGTGTCTGGATATCTATGTATATATTAGTCATTTATAAATGTACATCTAATGCGTTAGAGGGGAAAGGAAATCAAAGTGTTAATAGAAAGAAACTCTGAGAAAAACGCACACTACTGAAAATGAACCAGAATCCAAAGAAAGAATACCATTTATTTTGTCTCAGATAGTTTGCAAGACAGGGAATTGATTTAGTATATTATACATCATCTCATATTCTCTACAACACACAAAACATGTCAGATCTATTTTATCAAAGAACTGACGGTAGTTTTGTAAAGATTTGGTCATAAGAATTAATTTGTGATTAGTAGGGCCAATATATGATTAATTAGAAAAAATTTGAAGTTATATGTAAAAACTTTTTTTTTAATTGATTGACTGATGCATTAAACAACCTCCACACCATCACCCATTCTTTTCAAATCGTATGAATAAAAATACAATAAGAGACAAGTGACTCCAAGAAGTATTGACCCAGATCACCATCTCACGTATATCTTTATTATATGTACAATATTTATCAATAGTAAATTGTTACATTTGATTTACATGTGTCAAACTTATTCCACCCACAACTTTGACATCGGCCACTCTAGATGAAATACAAGCAGTAATGATTATTCCTAATCATTTATTGAATTGGAAATTGTCTCTAGCCCAGACAATCTTAGTCAAAGATTAATAAATCTGATTTTTTTAATTAAACACACACATACAGAGTTATTACATTTCTCTCTACCATATGAAATCTTTCATAAAAGCATTAAACAACTTCCACATCACCATAAATTCTTTTCAAATCATATAAATAATAATACAATAAAAAAAGGCAAATAATCCCCAAGCTGATATTTTATGATAGATTACATATCCTTGTTTATATTTGTTTACTTTGAATATTACATACACGCGCATGCACACTCACATACATATATTTATTTATAATCGGATTTTGATTGATCAACCAAATGCTGTTAATAAAAGAAATGACCAAAAAATCATATTCTTGTTTATATTTGTTTACTTTGAATATTACATACACGCGCATGCACACTCACATACATATATTTATTTATAACCGGATTTTGATTGATCAACCAAATGCTGTTAATAAAAGAAATGACCAAAAAATCCTTTGTATTAAATATCCAATACATGCATAGAGATTAACAGATCTACCAAGATTCCAAACAAGATGAAATTCTTTGGATATGAGCATAACCTCATTTATATCATTTATGATTATTTAACTTTAGCCTACCATTCTAGATGCTGAAAAGCTTATTACCATGTTTGGTTGAATGTTGAAATCAAAAGGTTACATTTAATTATGTCTCTGATCAATAGAATCTATAGCCTTGTGACTAATTAAAATGTTATAGTCTCATATTATATTTAAAAGACTTTCATAAAGAATATATTATTTGAAACATCATACTTCTATTAACAGATTTTAAAATAATAAATATTTTAAAATCATGTCATATAATACTAAATCACACATGCATTTTATTACTGTTACACATTGCTTTATGTAATTACCACCCTCTTTTACAGTTTACAGTTTTGATTGCCCCAGCAATCTTCTTCAGAACTTTTTTTTGAAGTTAGGAGATATAAAAGTTTTGAAGATGATAAGCTGGGGCAAGGAAAGTGCATGGATGATTTAGTATTATATGATATACAATTGGCAATGCAATAAGAAAGATTAATTATTTTGAAATTATACAATATAATAGTAAATCATCCATCCACTTTACTATTGTTACACAATGCGTTATTTACCACTCTCTTTACAGTTTACAGTTTCGATTGCCTCAGCAATCTTCTTCAGAACTTTATATCTCCTAGCCTCAATTGCTAAATTCAAATTTTTATTGATTTATTTTAATTTAGCAGTTGAGGTTAGGAGATATAAAGTTCTGAAGAAGATTGCAGGGGAAATCGAAACTGTAAACTGTAAAAGAGGGGGGTAAATAAAGCATTGTGTAACAGTAGTAAAGTGCATGGATGATTTAGTATTATATGATATACATTTGGCAATGCAATAAGAAAGAGTAGTTATTATATTATGAAATTAACAGTTTTGTTATTAGTGATGTTTAATTTGATGATAATGATTGAATAATAAATTCCCTCACTCTCTTATATTTAAACTGAATAATTATTTAACACTAAATGATAGTATAAGAGAGTAAATTTCTTTTTTGAGCAATTTTAACAGATTTTGTAATAAGTTTATATAACTATCAGAATATGCTAACAAGAACAATCAGCAAATTTTACACTAATTTAAACCAAAGCATAGGTAAGCCTTCCATATGTACATAGAATTGCCAAAAACCAAGAAATATATGTGCTGACAGTTTTAGAGTTAGCTTTAGATCATCTCCACCACTAAATAATTTATTAAATAATTCAAAAGATAAAATGTTGGTGAAGCACACTCCTCAGGTTGTTTACAAAATTATATGCTGTGCCCCATGTTGTAGTTCTGTGTATTACAATGAATATCAGCAGAATAGATCTATGAGAATTCCCCAGTATACATACTTATGCAACAGAGAAAAACAGAATAATGAATATAAATTGATTTTCCTTGAGCATGGGTCATACTTTCAGTCCTACTAATGTGAGAATTTGTACCAAGAGAGATGATAGAAAAAAAATATAAAGAGGCATGGACAATTGCAAAGGATCCAAATGCAACCAACAGAAAGAATTCATGCATTCCATTGTAAAAAAAATGGAACATTTAAATGCAACATTTACATATTAAGATTCATTTACCATAATAAATTACATTCATATATATACATAATTTTCAATTGCTAAATTAATACAGCACTATAATTCTGGCAGTGGTCTGCTAGAAGCATGCTTAGTGCCTTATAAAAGCCTTGAATTTCACCTTTTATCATTTCATAATACTCAATTACAATCAGTTTATAAGAATACCTATTACCTGTAATTTAATATATATATATATATATATATATATATATATATATATATATATATATATATATATATATATATATATATATATAACAAACTAACCAAAGGAAATACATATAAAAACAAAACAAAAAAAAAGACTTATAAATCCAATAAATAATATTATATTTCAACCAGAGGACTGGTTTTCATCAGAAAGAAAAAAAAATACACAGTAAAATTTTGATTATCACCATTTTACTGTGTATTTTTTTTTTTTCTTTCTGATGAAAACCACCATTTTACTGTGTATTTTTTTTTTCTTTCTGATGAAAACCAGCCCTCTGGTTGAAATATAATATTATTTATTGGATTTATAAGTCTTTTTTTTTGTTTATATATATATAATATTATTTTTAAATTTTATATACTTGTTTATGCTACTGATAAAACTTTAACATTGTTATAAATCACTGTTTACAACATTTTTACAAATATTTTTATAGTTTTTTTATTCATCATTCAATTGATGGCTTGTGAGATCAAGCCAAAATGTTAGTGTATTTATAATAGATCATCATATATAAATGTATTTGGAAAATGTATCATTATATATATATATATATATAGTTGGTATTTTAGATCTAGTATCTGAATATCATAGCACCTCACTGAGGAGAGCCATCAGCTCAAAAACGGCTTGGAGATAAAGATACTTTTAACTAGAGATTTTAAATGCTTTCGTTTCTGGAATTTATCAGAAAAGCTTGTTTAGAACTATTAGCATGCTCACTATATTATTTTTGTAATACAAGTTTAATAAGTTAAGTCACATGATGAATGACATGATTTTTTTTACTATGTATATATAATGTCTCATATTTATAAAAATCTTATAATTTAATGAAAGTATTTATTTTATAAAACTTTGTCAGTGAGAACATATGAATGAGGGTTGACTTCATTTATGTTAATCAAAAGTAGAATAACCAATGCATGCTTCTGCCAAAATTAAAAACTGTATGTTAATTGAAATAGAAGACAAGTAGGTTATTTTTAGAACTTCCAATATAAAAATATTGATGTGTTGTATTGTTCTGCACAAATTTGCATATAATTTTCTTGATTTCAACATTTAGATATTTGGAGCTACTGCAGATCCACAGTGCATAACAGCAAGTTATCTCTGGAAATAAATATGTGGGATCTTTTAACAGTCATATCAGAAATCACTTCAATGTTTAACATTTAAATTTTAATAACAAATAATATTTTATTATTATTATGAATATGTGTTGGCCTACCCATCCCCTTTAGCATTAGATGACCAAAAAGCAAAACTTTAAGCTCACTCCACACAATAGTTATTCACTTCTGCTTTTCAAAATTATAGATGGTAAATATGTAATGACCATTTATTTCTACTTTGCAAATCTGTTAGTGATCAATATCTTAAAAAATTAATAGCACAATACCATAGTTTTATTAAGGAAATGAAGTTGCATTAAATGATCCATGTGTTCATGTTTAATTAAAAACGGATTTATTAATCTTTATCACAGAATTAAAGTTTATATCTGAGATAGAAATAATATGATAATCTCCAGCTAAATAAGTGATTAGTAATACTTTTTAATATATTTATCTGGAGTAATAGTGTCAAAATTGTGAGTGTATGAAGATTGACATTTGTAAATAAACTGTAATGATTCTATTTACATTTATATATTGTGTCATTAAATCTACTTATGAATATATTTTAATATATGAATTTTTTCTATAGTACAGGATTTTTCATACCTGCACCCAATATGTAATATATAGGGGATTTGAACAAAGACTTTCACACGACCCGCAATATTGCAAAATAAGGTATAAAAAATCTTATAATTTACATATAAAATAATTATATCTTACATATATGAAAGTATTAAAAAATAAAGATGAACAACTGTTCTTTGAGTGCATACTATGAAACAATATTTAAGTAAACATAATTTTCCTTTCAAGTTGTCAGAATTGTTAGCCTACTGGCAAGTTTTCAAAAAAATTAACATACAAATAATTGTTAGAAATATATTCCTTCATTCATTTTTGCCATTCATTATTTATTGCCATTATAATCTTATTACATTTAGAAAAACTGAAAAGATAAATCAAAATTTGTTAGCGAGTTGTTACAATTCTAAAACGAATAAATAAATTAAAATGTTTGCTTGTCACTTCCAATAAAAAAAGTCATTTAATCATCAGCCCTTGGGTCGTGCCCTTATATGTCTGCTTAATAATGTAATTGCACAACGCGGGCAAAAAATAGCTGAAAAAAATAAAAAGTTTGTTTGAATATATATACAATATTAAGCATAAAATAAAAAAAGAACTTCTAAATTATGCCAACATTTATCTTTTGTACATGTATGTGGTCATGTGTATCAGTTATTTAAGATATAATGGATAACTATAGGTAGCTTGAAAATCTGTGTTCAAATCCTCTTTAATCACATCTAATGTTTAGTATATTTCAATATACTTGTATTTAAATATATATATAAATCTAAAGATCATTTTGAAAAATGAAAATACAAAAAGTCCTTATAATAAGTGAAATACAGGCTTATTATTTACCTGTATCAATATATGTAATATATAGGGTATATGAGCACAGACTTTCACAGGACCCACCCGTTTCCACTCTATCTCATAACACTGATACACTTGAACACACATATATGTCGAAAAGATAAATAATCACCAATTTGCGTATTCCAATGTTAAACCAGCAATCATAAGTTGGTCCAGATTATCATCTCTACACATATATGCAATAAATGCTCAGATATATATTAAGATAGCCAATCTTATGTATTTTGAAGTCGAGGTTATGCGTAAGTTAAATTAGTGGTTCTTGAGTATGCCAGAATATACGGACAATATTACATATTAAATTATTTATTGCATCACAGTAGCGACATTTATATGAACTAAAGTATCACATGATCATTATTATAGGGAAAGTTTGTTACTGTATATTAACTACAATCTCAGGTAAGTATGATGTAATCAATGGATTTTAGATGACAATACTTTCAAACCACTCTGATTAACAAAACCTTATGAATTTAAAAAGAAGAGAATTTTTATTATTCTGTCTAAATTAATGATCCAAATTAATTGATCATCTTCAACCTGTAAATCTAAGTTATATATATATTTCCAACACATATAAATGTGAAATAAGTTCAAAGACTGTATTATGGCAATATCAGATATAAGTTATATTCTGCTAAATTTAACCTTTAAAAGAAGAGTATCATATATCAAGCTAGGAATTCCATTTACTAAATTGCAATTAGTGACACCTATATTTATCTTAAGTTATACATATCTTGCCAGAATAAAGAGATCTGAAAAATATGATAGAATCACGTGTTATTATTATCAGGTACTAATCAATAAGATGCTTGTAGTATATAAAATGTGTCAGTACATATATAAGGATATTTGGAATACATGTCAATTAACTGTTTGTTGAACTTGGAAACTTCACATCTGTCAGCAGGCATTAGATGGGGATTTTATGCACAAGCCTTCTGCCATCCATTGATTAGTCTGGCTTGTACTGAGTGGCAATACTGTATGGAGTGTTTTGCTTTAAGGAGATATGAGTGAAGTGATAAGTAAAAAAAAGAATAAAAAAACAAACAAACAAATTTAATAATTTTTATTATTCATTCATTAGACTAGAGATTATCCACTTAATGAATAATAATTCTGCAGTATAATTTTGACTACACCACTTTCACGTCAGATAGGGACTGGTTTCTATTCATTTTGAATACTTTGTGGTAGAGGGTAATTATATACATATGACCAAAGACATGTGAAAAAGATGTCTGATTCCCAAGATACACATTTTGTGCTGAAACAGCACTCATCAGTTGGCCCAGGCCACAATCTCTTACATATATCTTTATCACTGTTCTTTATATATACATAACCAATTACAACAGTTTAATTGCATGCATCAAATTTAACTGTTCTCACAACTTTGACACAAACCACGTAATAGAAGTATATTAATAATTTTTATTAATTTTTCATTAGATTAAAGATTATCTACTTAATAAATAATATTATTCTTACTAAAAATGTACATTAATGTTGTGACAGCCTCAGAAAGACTTCAGGGGGAAAAATAGCATTAAAGTTATATATATATATAATAACTTATGGTAAATAATAGTTGATAATAGTATTCGGAAACAAATAATGTCTTTACAATTTTGTAAATAATTCCAAGAAAGTAAACAAACTTTAATCCAAAATAAAAAGGTATACATAAAAATTAAATTATATGAACATATATCTAATCACATATTTTAATTTTAAAGTTATTAATTTTTGATGATTTATCATAAACTACGAATAAATTATGTAATTCATTAATATATGGATATTTACCGTACTTAAAAATATACAATGAAAAATTGAGATTGACCAACGTATTTTTAAATACATTTGACTGAAACGATAATATTAAAACAATAGATTTCAGCAATAAACAGTTTTCTATTAAAATTGGTATATAAACCGAATGTATATATTAATTTAAACCGAATGTATATACATATAACATTTTGGAATAAAAATGCAATTCATATATATTTTTATTTAAACTCAGATTGTCTAAAACTTAATGTATAATTGCTTTTTACAAAAATATTTAACAATTTTTCAAGTACACATACGTTGTATGCGTAGACAGAAGTCCATAGACAAAGTTTAATGTGGTTAGTCTTCTAAGCTATATACATAAAAATTGCCATATTAAAAACTGGTCATACAACTGAGATATAAAATTATCGTAAGTATATATTGAAGACATAAGTAAATCTTTCCTTGAATTTAACAATAAAAAAAATCCTGATAGGTTTTCTATAAATGATTATATTATTAAGTCTTGATAAAAAGAAAAACAATGATATTCTGTTAGATAATAATGAAATAAATAAATTAGCTTTACGAACATTATATAAAATTAACGGACAAAAAAAAATTTAAGAATGATTAGTGGATAAAGAATAATTTACAATTTGTTGGCTTGGTTATTTTACGTTTTTTTTTTGAAGGTTGAAAGTAATTTATAAACATAAATGTCATATTAAATTAAATTAATAAATGCATGTTTCACATAACACTTGCAAACATTTCACAAGTATTAAGAATATTTAAGAAAGCAGAAATGAAAACATATAACAATAAAGTATCCAAATACTTAAATAATACATGATTAGTAAGTTGAAAACATTTCTAATACTCTAAAGTTATTTAAATATAATTAAATCATTTCTACTAACTATAAAATACAAGGAATCTTATATCTTCTGATGCAATTTTTAATAGGCAGTAATATGATAATAATGCAAAAGGCAGTAAGGGTATATTTCATGCTGCCGATTACATAACAAGTGCATTTGAAATAAAGCAAATAATATAATATTTATCTTTTGAAAGTGCAGGTGGAATAATTAATAAACAAAATGACTAAATGAGGTATGTTTTTGTTGGGCATTTATTATAGTTTTTTTTTCCTTTTATTTCATAGGCTTTTGAAAATAGCATGCTTAATTTGCACTTTACTTATTTTTCATTGAATTCTTCATGTGTGTGTGTGTGGGGGGGGAGGAGTTTCTAACCATTTCTTGCCTCAGGCGATTTGAGGTATTTTTGGATAAAAATTATCACTTACAGGCTTCTTGATGGTTCTGCAGCGCAACCTGGCGGCTTGTCCAGTGGGAAAGAAAGTACTGAACTTTATGCCAGCACTGAACTTTACGCCAGCACTGAAACGTACTCTTAAAATAATTAATGATGAAAACTTTATTAAAGTAAATTTTTTGATAAACAAATGTGCTAATGTAATAAGGTCATAATGGTAACAAAACAAAAATATTTAATTAATAATAAAATATTTATTTACAACATATAAAAATCCATATAATAGAAATATTTATTTACAATAAACATTATTACTTCTTTTTAATCTACTATATTATATTGAAAAATAGTAACAAACTTTATAGATGGATATACCTTCCTTAAAATCATTTCTAAAAAAAATTATAATACAAGTTATAGTCATTACCCAACAGTTTTCTTATCTATCAAATGCAGTCTTGATCTCAAACATAGTATCCATAAAGTAACAACAGTACATTTCTATGCCTATCTCCAGGCCATTAGAAAGATATTTAATATTTCTCATGACCCAAACAACTTTGAAAATTAGTGAGGAGACATTTTATAACTTTTTAAAAAATAAAGCAATAAATATTATGCATGATAAATACACATTGATATAATACCAAGGAAATCCATGTTGAGGCAAGGAAATACAGACACTCAACACTTATAATTTATTTTGTAATTTTAAAATTGTAGCAGAGCTCATAATGAAACATAAGATAAACATGCCTTTAGATGTTTGCAGTACACTAAAAAATTCTCTAACATTAAAATTCTAGGCAAAGTGGATAAGGAAAATATGTACTGGTAAAAATACCTATGAGCACCCATTAATATTCTGTACAGGCAGTGCTGATAAAAAAAATGAGTCATGTTCTCGCTTATGGAGGGGCTAAATGCATAATAAAGAGCAATATAATCACATTCACCTAAAATTTGCTAAATAAATAAGACTAATAATATGAGGGATGGAGCCAGTAATAATAATAATAATAATAATAATAATAATAATAATAATAATAATAATAATAATAATAATAATAATAATAATAATAATAATAATAATAATAATAATAATAATAATAATAATAATAATAATAATAATAATAATAATAATAATAATAATAATAATAATAATAATAATAATAATAATAATAATAAATTATAGACTAACATTATATGTGTACGATAACAACATTTCATTTATAAGATATGTAAATTCTCTCTCTCACACAGACTTTCATAATATCTTCATTTATAAATATTTATCAAATTCATAAAAAGCTATTATACTTTTGGGTACGATCAATTATTCAAGCTTGACCAATAATTCAGAAAACTGTAAAATAATAGTAAAATTAACTCATAGAATAAGCGCTTACATCATACATCTTACCAATTCCATTTCTTGGATACCAACTTTATAAACATATTTGTAATATTATAAATAATATTAAGAATAATATAGAATATCTAATTATATAGTACACAAATCATAACTATAAATAGTTTCAAATAAACTAATATAATTGTGCCATTACAATGTAGTCATTAGCTAAATTATAGTAATGTGCATGTAAGAAAATGGAAAACCAAAAATCATCACATTTTTATATAACCATAAAAGAAGCTGTAGGGCATCCAAGTTCAAACCCTACAAGGTCCAGTTCTAAAACCTTTAGATAGAAAGAGAGTGGGTCAGCAATTATATGCTTTACTTGTTTGTGTGCTAATAAATCTCAAAAAGAGCAGCACACACATTTAATATTTAAATTTTCTGTTAAAAAGCAAAGTTATAACACATACGTATAGACAGTGTATGTGTAAGCTATTTAATTGTTTTATATTTCAACTATTCAACATTTTAATTTTCTTTAAAACTAACCTATGCTTGATCAATTCTAATATCTTATTCTATGCTTCTATTTTGCTTTTCTATAATTGTAATTGGGATTTAAAAGTTACAGATTTAATTAAATAATAGGGTTATAATTATTAAGCTAGCAATTATATTATTTAATGTTAGTTTATGAATGATTTGAAATAATGAAGTATGTGTGTACATTACATACAGAAATTTACATTTATTAAATATTGAAAGGAAGGGTTAAATCTGTCAAATTATTTTTTTTGTACAATTTTATGTTAAAAGAGGAAATCTGTTGAATCAGATATCTATTTTTGTAGCAATTTTGTTTTTGTAAATGATTGTTTGTCACTTTGGGAGCTTAATCTGGGTGGGAACTCTAATTTTGAAATTGTCTTATCTTAAGATCTAAAGAAGGAAGCTCAAAAATTTGAAATGTTACCTAGGTGTAAAAAAAAAGGATTAAGTCTATTTTTTTAACAAAAGTGTCTGGGAAAAGGATTAAACTTTTCAGTTGAAAAATAATTTAGTTGAAAATAAATTAGAGATCTAATTAAAACGAATTTGTCCAAAAATAGCAAGTGATGCTATCTCTGATTGGTTAAGTTAGCTAAAAAATTGGATATAAAAAGATGTCTGGAAAAATCAGTTGAATTATCATTATTGTGATTATGATTCAGATTATTAGACTATTAAATTGAATGTTGAAAATATAAGAAATGACTGGCTAGAAAAATTATATGTATGTCCCATCTTGGCCGAACCATCTGGGGAAGCTGCACATCATATAGGAAAGAAAAGATGTTTTGTCTAAAATAATATTCTACACCTTTCAACTGACCAGAGAAATAAGATGTTTTTAATAGAAGGAAGAAAGCATTCACCTGCATTTGATGAAAGATGAATTAATCTACCGATAAATTTTAATCATCAAGTCCAATTAATTGTTCCAACAACTGATTTTAAACTCAAGAAAATTTATAACGTGAAAACAACTGCTGTATTTCATTCACTAAAAGAATCATGCTTGACAGGAAGAGAAGAAAGATTGATATAATGATTTCCAAATTATCCATTAAAGTAAATAACCTCAATAGGATCCTCATCATCAAATAATTATATACTTCAAGAAAGTGATTGTTCCAAAGAACACGGAAATTGTTGCTGACAAGTATAGACAGTATACAAGACAAGTGAACCCTTGGATCGGTAATATGACTTTTATATCTATTTTCTTTATGCAATCAGAGTATTAATAAAAATTTAGTAATAAAGTGACATATTTTATTTAAAGAACTTTTAAAGACAATTCAGATCGATGGAAACCAAGAATGTCTTAATAATAATAGCTTTGAACTACATAAATGATTGTGAATGTATCAAAATTTATTTGTTTATTAATTTTACAGTTATGAAATATTAATGTATAAAACAATTTTTTTTTATGGTATTATAATTTTAGTTTTAACTAATATATTATTATTATTTTGGGATAAAACACGCACATACATAGTAATATTTTATATGTGTATAATTGCGAGTGAATGTGAAATAATAAGTAGTATTGAAATATTAGATTATTTTGTTTCAAGTTAAGTATAGCATTGCAGAGGTAGAAGAGAGGGGGAGAAAATAATTTAAAACTTGTTTCTAAAACTTGCTCTTTCAATTCTACTAACATTTTTTTTAACATTCTATTTACATGTTAGATTTATAAAGTATGTGTGTTAATGAGCGGATAATATATTTTTTTTTCTTGAAATACTTTTCTCATGGAGTGAAAATCATGGTCAATGTGACATCCAACTTAATACAATATACATTTGAAGGGAAAGGGGGAAGAACTTGAAATTAATCTGAGGATTGTTATATAATCATTATTATTATTATTCTTATTCATATCAATTTTCATGTTTATCTAGAAATTTTTATGTATATGTTAGAAATGCAGTAATAAATATTAGTTTTTTTTATTAAACGAGGCGTATATATTTCATTAAGTGTAGTCTTTGTTAAGTGTGATCATTCATCGTCATCAGTGGTTGAATATCAGTTATTTAAGATATAAGTAAATATGCTAAAATTAAGCAATAATTATGAATTTCTTTATAAAAATTAGTTTTATGTTTAGGCTTAGTCCTAGAGCTGTAGTTGAAACCCTTGTCATTATCATTATTATTATCATCATCATCATCGTCATCAATGTTTTAATTAATGAGCTGTTTAACTGTTTAAAGGCCATAAATAAATATTGATTTTATAATATTTAGTGATTTCTTAGTATTATTATAAACACATCCCGTCATCTATTTCATGCAAGGATGAGTGAACTGCCATCCTAAATTAGTTATATATAATCTGAGCTAGTAAACTTATAAAAATATTGAAAACACATTTGTTATGTTAAGATCTGAGAAATGATTTATGTCTAATGAACTCCACTGTGGTTTATAGATGTTTTACTTTTACCTAAATATTAGTGTGTATAGTGATATGGCTCAAAAAGCAAAATCTCCCATTTTTATTAGAAATAAAGTACCAAAAGGGGATTCAAACCCGGTACATGTGAAAAGGTTATTAGATATAACTGTGTCTAGATTCAAATAATCTAGTGGCGCCCTGCTAGACCATATTCACTTAGTATTTGTTTAAACATGCACTTAACATCAAACCAAGAAATGAAAGTGGATAAGATCTACTGTCTGTATATCTGAGTTATATTTTATTGAATTACTAGTGTACTCACCTCACGTGATTTCATATACCTGAGTTATAATAGTTGTTATTAATAATTTGTTTATAATTCTTGATATTGTGATATTTTGAGAAATCTAATTACAGAAATATGTTTCATTTCATCCAATGACACTTAATATGATTGATAACTCAGTCTGATCTTTGGTTTAATAGCCACTACTCATGTTAAATAATTCTTTTCTTTTGATATAAAATCTACAATGCATTTTTCGTTTATTGAGCTAGAGATTTATATTTGAATCATTTCTTGATTAAATAATATATATATATATATATATATATATATGTTTGTTATGTATTCAGCCATGAAGCTGAATGCCAACAAAATAACAAAAATTATAAACTATAAGTTTCAAATAACATCAAAATAAAGATGACAATATATTTATTTACATTTATATACATTACATATTATATACAATTTCACCTTTGGTAATTCCAATGACTACTGAAAACTAACAACTCGGCAGTTATTCCCATTTATATCTCTTCCCAAGTCTAAATTTACTAGTGTGATCCAACCAGTCCTTGAATTGGAAGACTATTTCCCACTAAATGCTAATACTCTCACGATTAAATACTAACCTCTGTCATCGTTATTTTCAGACCTGAGTAAATAACTAAAAAATGGTTTATACTCACAGTCCGACTTTGCACAGTTCTCATTAGTGTTATCAGGCATACACAAATAAAAATAAGACCAGTGCAATTTGTTTAAGTTCGCTAGCTGGATATTTGCAGCTACAGAGGTTCAATCTCTGGGATGACATCCCTTTTAGCAGAAAAGTTACTTCAAATTTTCCAACAGCTTTTTCTTTGGGTTCTTTCTCCTGACATCCAACAATGCAATAACAACAGCACCATCACAGGAAGAGTAAGAAAAAGCTACTGCCCTTTTAAGCACACACTATTTATATTTTTTCACAATTTAATATCTGGTATTAATTATTATAAAAGGAAATAGCTATTTATATTCAGCTATTCTGCCCCCTCTCAGTAATGCATCTCCCAAATTATCATCAAGCTTTTAATTGCATAAGTGTATATTCCTTTGACTTGCAATTAGTCCTTCAGATCTTAATTAAACTGATTATTCCTCTGTATTCTTTTGTTTAATTAGTTTAAAATAAGTAAGCAAAACTCCATATAGTAGTGCCACCTGTGCTAAACAGAGTAATCAATGGTTGCCAGAAGGCTTGTGCATAAAATCCCTATCCAATGCCTACTCATCCAATATCCCCAGACTAGTTTCTGGCTTGTGGCCTTCGTCAGTGAGGAGCTTTGGATCTGAGAGCACTGCATCTAGATCCAAAGCTCCTCACTGATGAAGGCCACAAGTCAGAAACTAGTCTGGGGATATTGGATGAGTAGGCATTGGATAGGGATTTTATGCACAAGCCTTCTGGCATCCATTGATTACTCTGTTTAGCACAGGTGGCACTATTATATGGAGTTTTGCTTTGCTTTGTTTATAAACAATTATGTGCTAGTATTGGAGATGTGATCATGTGATAGTTTAAAATAGCTTAATGCTTTAATTAAACAATACCAGCCTTTTAATTAAGCCTTTCTGATATTATTATTCACATTATTTTTTAATCTATCAGCAATCTTTTTTTTTTGCTTTTAAACTTACAATATCATTCTATATTTAAGTTTCTATTCTTTTCTATTTTTTCTGGAGTCACAAATTCTAACTTTATAACTTATACAAATTAGGATTACTAAAACAATATTTTATAACAATGTTAAATATAATACCCTTTTTCAACTTAGAGATCAAAGTTCTTTTTTTATAAGGAAAATCATCTCTTTTGGTCAAGTTCTTTTATTATTATTAGATGATACAGCAACAGATAATCTTTCATTAAGATAGAGAAAACAAAAATATGAGGATTTATAGTAAAATTTCTTGAAAAATGTTCACAATGAAATTTAACAAATTTAAAAATGAATAGCTGACAGTAGATTACTGAAATAGCATACAGTTTCTTTTATAATGCATTTCTAATAGCAATGAAAATCAAAAGAGTAATGGACAAAAGGTAATATGAATTATCTTTTGTTTTTTATAAAGTTTCTATTATGAGTTGATATTTTAGTGATATTAATTAAGATAATGCAAAATTAAATTGCTTCTTTCTTTTCTAAATATAAGTCAATATATTTAAAGCAAGAAGCTATTTGTAAAACTATTCACATAGATATAGAAATGAACTTGAGATGAATAGCTATGCTAATTCAATGTTAGCTTATCTGTTTTAATATGAAAATATTTGAACAAAGTCTTTCCTCTAAGACATTTAATAGATTGATTTTTACGACTTGATTTTTCATTATAGTTTGATAATATAAGTTCAAATAATTGGCACTTCTTTTGTTTTTGATAAATTTGATACTTTGATAATGGTTCATCATTATTATTTTTTTTCATGTGTCAAAGCATCGGTCAGAAAGCGAACCTGCAAACCCAAGACAACTGCTTGAAAGGCAGTTGTGCGGACCACTCAATCACCAATGTTTGACACGGTTCATTATTTTCATAGTTTAATTTAGAATAAATACAATAATTTCTTTAGTGATTTAAATTAGTATTAATAACCAATTAGAAGAGTAGATAATTATCAAAAATAATTATGATAGCAAAAAGTTTGAAGTTGGCTAATGTTTGAATATAAGAATAAAACAACATACTTTTCCTTATGTCTGCTATTTTCCATTGCTTCTTTTGAAATATATTTTTTAAACATCTTTATAAGATCTATTGTTTGGCAAGCCAGATAAAACATATACTTTAGAAATAATACTACAGTGGATAACTCATTGTCTCTTATGAGACATGGGAATGATAACAAATTGGAACTTAAACTTTTTAAAATTGACTTTAAAAAAATAATAATGCTTAATTACAACCAGTTAATTTAAGTCAAAATTAAAATGAAGCTAAAAATTAAGTAATAAGATTAGATTAAGATTCTTTTTTTTTATAATAGTGTGTGCATTTCTTTTATACAACCACATGCATCAAAATTTTACACTGCATTTTCTGTATCCAAACCAATCCCATACCAGCATTTTGTCATAATATGTAAATTACTAGCATAATTTTACCTTGAACTTTATCAATCCAGATAATTCAACCATGTGACTGTCTAGATTGACAATTACCACATAATTAATTTTATTCACTCTGATAAAAATTATTAAATAAATTATTTTTTTTAAACTCATATAAAATTATTTATTTTCAAATTAAACATTCTTTTATTCAAATACACTATTTTCACTATATTTAACTCTTTTACTTTATTCTAATCAAAAGCTTTTAATATTGGAAATTGATTTGATGTACTTTTTTTAAAAAAAAAATACATTTACTTTTAATAAATCTTTTTAACTTGCAATATTTCACATGCATGCTCCAAACACTCAGACACACACATGTATATTAAATATCTCATTATGTTAAAACAATAAAATAAATTAGTTACTGTCTAAAATTTAAAACCAAATGAAATTGACACTTATCCCAGTCTGTTATATTTAATACCTTTATAATTTTAATTTTAACAGTCTTATCTAAACTGAGATTTAATAAATTATTATTTTCAAACTATTTATTTTAAAAATTAACAACTAAAAAGTTTAGCCGAATTAAATAACCATTTTTATACACCATAAAATTACTTTATCAATTGGCAAACTCTAAATTAACTCTTCCTAAGATTTAAACTATCAATTTTATTCTTTCAAGAAAATTTTAAACAATGTAAGTTATATTTTAAATAACTAATAGTGAGTTAGGTTAACTAAATTAATTGAATTCATAATATTTAAACATTTTAACTAAGATTTTTTATTATAATAATACTAATAAGGAAATTCATTTATTATAATAAATAAATTAAATACTTTAAAACACATATTGAACCCATAGGGTTAAATATATGGTTACAATGTATATATATATATATATATATATATATATATATATATATATGGATATATATATTTATTTATATATATATATATATATATATATAAAATAAATAAAATATCCATTAATTAAAAACAATATTGTAATTATAATTGAAATAATATCTTTAACGGTTTACAAACAATTACAAACAATCTTTAAATCTGCAGAAGTACTTTCGGTTACTTTCTAACCTGCCATTAAATTCAAAAACTAAAAGCGGAAGCAAACGTCATCAATTCAAATTCCATGAATCTCGTATTATAATGTTAGAAGCTTTTCGATTTATTAAATGCATTTTATTCCTGTTTATAAAAATTGCCTCTTTAATTTTTCTTTTACTATGGTTTCTCTCTTCGTAAAGAATTTTTTCACATTTTCAAAATTAAATTTAAATTTATATTTACATGTTTTTTCATGATCAAAGAAAACTGAAGAAGATATTAAATCACCATTATTTTTATTTTTTACATGCTTATATAACAATTCATGTTTCTTCAATCTTTTTTCAAAGCTGCACCTAGATTCACCTATATATGATAGCATACAATCACAAAAAAATTGATATATGACATTACTTTTTTGCTTGACAGGTATGACATCCTTAGAATTATTAACTAATTTATTAATATTGTTTGGAACATAGAATGTAACATTAAATACATTCTTATATAAATACTTAAAAAAATTTACTTGTGGATTTGAAATAAATGGAATAGATATCCATTTTTTATTATTAATCTTCATTTTTTTTAAATTATAATAATTTTTTTTAAATTGACTTAAAGTATTGTTTATTTGTTTCATTTTATAACCAACATCAAGCAATTCCTTGGCAAATATTGAGATAATTGCTTGATGTTGGTTATAAAATGGAACAAATAAACAATACTTTAAATCAATTTAAAAAAATTATTATAATTTAAAAGAAATGAAGATTAATAATAAAAAATGGATATCTATTCCATTTATTTCAAATCCACAAGTAAATTTTTTTAAGGATTTATATAAGAATGTATTTAATGTTTCATTCTACGTTCCAAACAATATTAATAAATTAGTTAATAATTCTAAGGATGTCATACCTGTCAAGCAAAAAAGTAATGTCATATATCAAATTTTTTGTGATTGTATGCTATCATATATAGGTGAATCTAGGTGCAGCATTGAGAAAAGATTGAAGGAACATGAATTGTTATATAAGCATGTAAAAAATAAAAATAATGGTGATTTAATATCTTCTTCAGTTTTCTTCGATCATGAAAAAACATGTAAATATAAATTTAAATTTAATTTTGAAAATGTGAAAATTCTTCACGAAGAGAGAAACCATAGTAAAAGAAAAATTAAAGAGGCAATTTTTATAAACAGGAATAAAATGCATTTAATAAATCGACAAGCTTCTAACATTAAAATACGAGATTTGTGGAATTTGAATTGATGACATTTGCTTCCGCTTTTAGTTTTTGAATTTAATGGCAGTTGAGGCAGGTTAGAAAGTAACTGAAAGTACTTCTGCGGATTTAAAGATTGTTTGTAATTGTTTGTAAACCGTTAAAGATATTATTTCAATTATAATATATATATATATATATATATATATATATATATATATATATATATATATATATATAATATATATAAAAAATATATATATATATTGTAACATTATATTTTGGTACAAAATATAAATAGCTTGGCAGAATTAGTAAAATTTTCTCTATCTTCTTCCAGATGACTTGATTATCATGGCTGGCATTTAGTATGCTTGTCCTTTGTGTTCAAATTTATTGAACAGTGAGATTATATAATTCCATTTTTTTATTATTGTATAATTTTGTTTTATTGTATTTCCCTTTCTTCTCTTTCTTTCATATATTAGTTTTGCACTGTAAGTCAGATAAACAGTGCTTAACCTAAAAGTGTAAACCAACATCATATTACCTCAGGCATAGTAAGATAAAAAAAACATTATTTGTTTTTCTCCTTATATAATCCTAAATATTATTTTGGTTTAATGAAGTAGTTGATAAATATAATAAAATAACCACATTTTTTCTTTTTCATTTTCATTTTAACAGACATGTAAATGAGAAGAAATTTAATTGGCTAAGAAACAATATAGAACTGCAAAGAGATTTTTTTTTAAAAAGAACTGCTGTAATGACAGCAAGTGTATAATAAAATAATATTTTTTTTTACTGTTAAACATATAACAAAAATGAAAACTTCTCTTTTAAAAAGAAGAGAATATAAAAATAAAGAAGGATGTTAAATTGAAACTTCTCTTAAATAATTTAAGTTGCAATATTATCAAGTTAACAGCAAAAACATATAGCTAAATCTTAACTAATCTGTTCAAGTCTCCCAAACATAATCTTTCACAAGGTCTACAACTGAAATGCACAGGAATTATTGTTGACCATGGCAACAGGAATAAAAGTTCTAAAAGGTCAATCTATTTGAAATTCCTTATTATTTACAGAATATGTTTCACCTCGAATAAAGTTTATCTTCATAACTTTAATCCCATGGTAGTGTTGTGAAAGTGCAAAACACAGTACTGTATTTAACTTTAAATAAGTTTTGCTTTCATGAACTTTAACACATTTGTTAGTATTATATATGTGCAGAATGTAATGTTGTTTTAATCCTTTGTATGCTATTATCCAGACAAAGAATTAATTATGGTTTCCCTCTGAACTTATTTTACAAAAGACAGTGTGTTATTTTCTTGAAATTACAATAGTGTTCAAAGAAGTAACAGCTGACCAGAAAACTATTTTAGCTGTTATAGCACTTGTGAGACAATTATTTGCTTTAACAATCATTCTTTGTCTTCAACTTTAATAAATTAAAGATAGTAAAACATTTCAATTTTGGAATAATCCCTAAAACAAAACCATACAATTTAATTAACTTTTGAGGATAATTTGATTTAAATATCTATGCTCTCAAATATCATGGATTCTCAGAGAACTTATGTACAGATCAACTAACTTATGGGTATTCCTTATAAATGGAGATGAAGAAACGTATAATCAACTTTTAAGATTCTATATTATTTTTTAAAAAAAGAAATAAATATTTATTTGAATTATTATTTGTCATTAAGTTCATGTTATTAATTAATTGGCTAATAGCCAATGGATTTAAATAACATGTATCCAAACCTAGTGTAGTAATTTAATGAACATGCATTTTATGTTTTTGTATTTTATGTTATCTTGTAAATATGTAAAGTTCACGGTATATATAATTTATTGTGTAAAATAATTACTTGTTAACTTGGGTGTAGGTTCTGATGAGAGTCAATTTAGGGAACTTCACTTGTGGAAGGGCCTCATGATCCATATAATGAATCTATAATGTATCTTTATCTCATGGCTTAATCCTGAACATCTTGCTAGGGTTCTGTGCTCATACTCATGTTATAATACTAGGTAATATTTTTATACCATTTAGTCTATGGTCGACCATTGGATCTTAATTGTTTCCTGTAATAAATTTTTATTACCTCTTTTGGTCTTGAATCACGCTTGTAAAATGGTGCATGCCTTCCAATTTAGCAGATTAATGAGGATAATTTGTTTCTGGCTTATCTGGGAAGTAAGTGTTCATATTATATTCTTTATATCACTCTGTGTTGATGGTTAATCTGCAATATAATTATTACTATTGGTTTTTATATCCTTTAAGTTTGTTTCCATGCTGGTGGTTAATCCACTGAACATTCTGCAATTAAACTAGTTGTTCTGATGATGATTAGAAAACCCACAGGGTACTTACTACTCATTATTCCTTGTGCGGATGAATACACCCACAGGTATATTATTGATCCTTGTTATATAAATGCATGTTTGAGTAGAGTCTTCATACATTATAATACTTAGATTGTTTCACTCCTCTTAGTGTTTGTTGCATGTGTTCTTTTATCAGCCATAAAAAGGCATTAAGTGAATTATGGTCACAATTTATTATAGGCAAATTATATGGTATTCCCAATTCAGCTGAGTTAGAATTTAAATTTTCTTTTGATTTCATATCTCATTATAATCAAATTTCATAGATTTTTTGATTCCAATTGTTGTCATTGTCATTATAATTTTAGTATAAGTGCATTGGTTTTAGATTTGACTTATTGGAGGTGCCATTGTCCGAATTTGAATCTCGTCCCCATAAAAATAAAAATCAATACATTTGTAATAAATTATTAGATTGTATTATCTGAAACTCGTGCACATATCCATGCACAGAAATAAGTACTTGTGACAGTATTTTTTTTTCCTTTTGTTTATTTACTTAACCAATTAATGTACATTGTCCATGTAGAACAATTATATATGATGTTATATTGTTTATGTAAAATTATGAATATTGTTAACCAATTATTATTTTCATATTTATTGAGTCATACATAAATGTTAAGTTGATAACCTAACTTATTTGTACCATTACTATTAGTCACACATAGAGTCAGAAATCCAACACAGTAAATAGACCATAAATAAAAGACCACATCTTGTCCCTGATGATGATGTATACAAAATTTACTGGAGCATCCAGAGAGTATTTTAATGTTGATTCTAATGTTGATTCTTGGGTATTTTGTGATGTATAAGATATAATAAAATCCCATTTACCTTCTGCATCACTTCTGCTTTGCTTTGTCAATTTTGGAGTATAACCAGAATCTGTTACCTGTATTGATATTCGCGACATTAATATCTAAATTAATAATAAATTTGCTAGCCAGTAGAACAATTGAACCTATTTTCTAAAATTATAACAGTTGCATTATCTATCCCTAAGTGTCTCATTGCTATTGATTAAATTTAATATTTGGGTTAATGAAGAAATAACTTAAAATTCAGATTGTTTATCTTCCATTGCAAAGTCTTTTCTCTATATAGCATTTCTGTACTTTAAACCTGAATACATGATGAGCTATCATTTATGGTGTTATGGAGCAGATTATAATTATGACTACCTAGTTTAATGGCCCGTATTTGCCATGTAATGACTGAGTAGTTTTGGAGATTATACCATCTTGTCTATGATCGGCCAATGAGTCTTAAACAAATACAATTTGTAAATTAAGATCATAGTGTAGTTTTAAGAAACAGTCACCAAAAGAATAATTATAAATCATAAATTAAGATTTGAGAATACCAAATGAAATCCAGTAATTAAAGAGAATTATAGTTAATTAAAAGAATAATATAGTTTAGTTAGATAACTTGACATACCTGCAAGTAATGCTGTGATTAGCCTTCATGGTGTACCCTGACTGTGACCAGATTGTATGATAATAGCTGTGTATTGTATTATTAATTTAGACTGTTACAATCTAGGGTAAGGGCTTTTCAGCTACAATATATATATTAGATGGGATTGACCTCAGACTTTCAAGTTTTCTACAGCTATTCACTCCTTCTTATACAAATGATATACATGATCATCTCCAACAAAACATATTTCATGCTAAACCAGCACACTTCAATTGGTCCAGATCACCATCTACCACACATATATACAATCAGTGCTCAGTTATCTTCAAACTTTAATTGACAAGCTTGGCATCAACAAGGGCTTTGAATGTTCTACCATCAGATTTTCGATGATGTGGATGACAGAAGAGTTGGAGGGTGGAGAAGATTGAAGTCGGTCCATTAAAGTTTAAAGATTTGCTATGTTAATATAAACTGAGCACTGATTGTATATATATGTGTGGAAGATGGCGATCTGAAGCAACTGATGAGTGCTGGTTCAGCACAAAATATGGATGTTGGGGATCATTTATTTTTGTCACATGTATGTGGTCATATATATCATTTGTATAAGATGGAGTGAATAAAAAAGTTTAGTACAGATTATATATTTCTATTTGAATATTATATATATAACAAGCTATAAACAAATATATATTTTTAATAATTAGCCTGTACCCCAATCCAGATAGTCATCCAATTAATGAAACCCTTAATTCTTAAACCTATAAAATCTTTAATAACTGACTAAATTTGATAAATGAAACTTATTTCTTCCCTATTTTTTTATTATTAAAAACAGTTGGAAGGCATTGGGCCTATAACAGTATATTTAATTTTTTTTTTTATATCTTTACCTATATTTATAAATGCGCGTCTATGAAAATAATGATTTTTAGTTCATCCATGTATGCAGTTCTTATTATAGCCTTAATATTTCGGAGTATGCCAGTGATAATTTGATATAAATTAGTTTTATAGGATTATATCTGAGACATTCAGTGTTTTAGAAATTATTTTTATTGTAAAAGTTATTTCCACTATGCTTTGATTTTTTTTTTTTAAAAAAAGCGAAAAATAAACATAAAGTGGTAGGACAATAGTTGTAAAAAAAAAAATACATTTGGAACCTTAAGTTACATAACTAAACAAAGTTTCAAATCCTAAAAATAAAGTCAAGTATTTTTATTAAAAAAATACACAAGAGTTAATTTTTGCAACTCCGTTATATAAACACAATCAGAGCTAGATTACATAAGTAAGATATAAAAAGTGGTTGCAAATTTGGTGGGGGGGGGCATTCTTCAAATAAATGTAATAAAGTGTAAATTCGTTATTTCTAAAGAAAATACATTTATTATTATTCAAAGCGTTTTTATTTATTTTAACGTTTGATTGTATGTGTGTGTGTATATATATATATTAAATATGAATATGTCATATATGTTATTAAGCTAAGTTAATGAGTAAACTATTAAAATAATAAATCCAGTACTTTTGTTAATAACTGAAACACCCAGGCTTATTATATACCTGTGTTTATATATGTAATATATAGGGTGTATGAGCACAGACTTTCACACGACCCACCACTCTCCACACCATCTCATAACACTGACACACTTGAACACATATATGTTGAAAAGATAAATAATCACCAATATATGTATTTCATGCTAAACCAGCAATCATCAGTTGGTCCAGATTACCATCTCTACACATATATGCTATAAGTGCTCAGATATTAAGATAGCCAATTTTCATACTTTAATGGACAGGCTTCAATCTAGTCCACACTCCAACTCTTCAACCATCCATCCAATTGAAAATCTGGTGATGGAATGCTTAAAGGCCACCCTTATGTCGAGATTCTTGTCACACCCATGTTGACCTAAGACCAACCTGACCCCTCATACACAGGACAAAATCCATTTAATACAAGGGATGGGCAGACATCTCCACTATGCCCATCTCTTGTTTGGAGGTCTTGGTAAAGCTCCATCTATTGATCATAAATGCAAGCGATAGCAAGTTTACGTATATAAAACTTGTTTTTGTTTTTCATATATATATATTGTAACTGCTGGGAGAATGACAATGTGTAGTTATCAGCATTACATAGACATAAAAAAATAGTTCTATAGTAAGACAGATATGCCCACGTACCTGTGGCCTATTTATAACAATGAAAATTTTGAGCCAAGAATCACAAGTTCATCATAAAAAGCAAATATTTCATATCCATAGCAAAAAATCATCATCAATAATTGAATATATATTATAAATTTTTTACCTAATTACCATCAGGTGAATTCCAATAAGTAGGAATATTGTAATAAAGAGAGAGCATCAATATTTCTTATATATTTACATGTCTAAGAGCTAATAATATGAAACATATTAAAAGTTATTAAAATACACAGACATCATTAAATTCTGAAATTATTAAATGCTTATTATATGCCTATCACCATCAGTTCTCAAAGCTATTTGGTACACAAGTGTACTGGCAATAAATAAACTACTAATTATCTTCATAAAATGATATAATAAATTGCAAAGATATAGACATCTAATCAAATGTTAAATAATTTCACTGGTATAGGCATTGATATGTGAACCTATTTCCACACTTTTCTACCTTGACTATCCCACAGTATTTTAAGCCTACATATCATATTACTCAGGATTTCCATAAAATGATTAATTCATAAATCCTGTTCTTTTATTCTGTAGGGGTTGGTGTTATAACTCAAGAACTGAAAATATCTGAAAAAACTCATACGTAGTCATTCTTTGCACATTATAAACTTTCTTTGGATATAACAAAGTTCACTTGTACCTTCTAAGCAAGCCGGAAATTCTTTTTTTATACTCTTTTCTTATTATTTCTTTATTCTGTGTTTCTTCTATTCTTTCTGTTCTGAAAATTCAAAGTTCTTTTGGTATTAAAGTAATTGGAATGTTGCATTGAATTATGGTATAATAAGTTTGCATAAATTTGATTTAAACCACCAAACATCACATGATCACTATCTCGTATACTAGCACATAATTGTTAATAAACAAGACAAAACTCTCCATACAGTAGTACCACCCTGTGTCAACTAGAGTAATCAGACTAGTTCAGATCCATATGACTATATAAGCTATTGAGCTTAGATTGAAAATATTATTGTGTTTTCAATTTCATTCTCATAGTTTTGGAGTTAAGTAGAGTTAAAAGGTGGCTGCTGGAGGGTTGCATTAGATCCTAAGATCTAGGTGCAGTGCTCCCAGATCCAAGGCTCCTCACTGATGAAGGCCACAAGCCATAAACTAGTCTGGGGATATTGGATGAGTAGGCACTAGATATGGATTTTATGCACAAGCCTTCTGGAATCCATTGATTACTCTTGTTGGCACAGGGTGGCACTATTGTATGGAGAGTTTTGCCTTGTAAATTTGATTTGTCTTGGTATTTTTTTGTTATTGAAGGCAGGCAGTAAAATTTCAATTTTGATTATTTTTATTAATTTTGAATTTGGTGCAATTTGTTTTTATATATGTAATACAAAACTTTGAAACGATAGTCATTAACCATGTATCTATAAAATCATAGACATTCAACACTAGATATTTCAAGTAACATGTGACATTTTCAGATTGCATATATTACATTATGTCATTTAATGTTAATTTGGCAATATGATTGCTCAATTTTAACTCAGTCAGGTGAATAATTAAGAAATGTAATATATATTGATGCATAAGAAATATTACCAAATTCACCACTTCCTTTATTTTGCTGTAATATATAAATGCAATTTATCCACTCTACTTTGAACACTTTTTAGCAAAAACTTTTTATTGTACATATATGAATACACAAAAAAAGTTTTTGCTAAAAAGTGATCAAAGTAAAATGGATAAATTGCATTTATATTGATGCATATTATTTATTTATTTTTTAATTAATATTTTTTTAAATTTAACTTTTCTATTAAAAGTAGGTTTGAAATACCAGGCACTCTTATACCTGGGCCTAATTGTAAATATAGGGGATTTGAACTCAGACTTTCAAGCCCCTTCACTATTCACACTATCTCATACTACTGATACACATGACCCCACGTATGCAGAAAAGATAAATAATCACCAGTATACCTATTTTGTGCTAAACTAGCACTCATCACTTGGTCATATATATATGATCATGAGATGGAGCTTTACCAATAGCTCCTAACAAGCTTTTGTTTACATAAATGCTGAGAGAGATAGAATTCAATATCTCTTTCATTGTCTCCACCTTCAGACTAGCTGGTTTCAAGCTAGTTGGCTCATGTCAGTGAAGGGTAGGGACTAGAAACTAGATCTAAATACTAACTCTAAAATCAGCATTTATGAAACATGTTTCTATCAGTTTGAAAGCATGAATTTTTCAGATACGTAAATATCTTCAAATCCAGCTAAACAAACTAGACAGCTATATGGGTCTGAAATCAGTTCAGTTTCACCATATAGTAAAAGCCTCTGCAATATATATCATTGCAAAAACCTTCAAGAGTACATTTATAATAAACAAAACATGTTATAAATTTCCTAAATTGCTTTAGCTTGCATTTTATGATCACTAGATGGAGCTTTCAAACTGATAGAAACATGTTTCATAAATTCTGATTTTAGAATTAGTATTTAGATCTAGTTTCTAGTCCTTACCCTTCACTGATGTGAGCCAACTAGCTTGAAAACAGCTGGTCTGAAGGTGGAGTCAATGAAAGAGATATTGAAATCTCTCTCTCTCTCTCGGCGTTTATGTAAACAAAAGATTGTTAGGAGCTATTGGTAAAGCTCCATCTAGTGATCATAAAATGCAAGCTAAAGCAAGTTACGAAATTTATAACTTGTTTTGTTTATCATAAATGTACCCTTGAAGGTTTTTGCAATGATATATATTGCAGAGGCTTTTACTATATGGTGAAACTGAACTGATTTCAGACCCATATAGCTGTCTAGTTTGTTTAGCTGGATTTGAAGATATTTACATATCTGAAAAATTCATGCTTTCAAACTGATAGAAACATGTTTCATAAATGCTGATTTTAGAGTTAGTATTTAGATCTAGTTTCTAGTCCCTACCCTTCACTGACGTGAGCCAACTAGCTTGAAACCAGCTAGTCTGAAGATGGAGACAATGAAAGAGATATCGAATTCTATCTCTCTCGGCATTTATGTAAACAAAAGCTTGTTAGGAGCTATTAATAAAGCTCCATCTAGTGATTATAAAATGCAAGCTAAAGCAAGTTATGAAATTTATAACTTGTTTTGTTTATCATATATATATATATATATATATATATATATATATATATATAGGTATGGGAGATGGTAATATGGACCAACTGATGAGTGCTGGTTTAGCACAAAATACATATATTGGTGGTTATTTATCTTTTCTGCATGTGTGTGGCCATGTGTATC
This sequence comes from Epiperipatus broadwayi, assembly GCA_028023455.1. NCBI lineage: Eukaryota > Metazoa > Onychophora > Udeonychophora > Euonychophora > Peripatidae > Epiperipatus > Epiperipatus broadwayi. The sequence continues at coordinate 2,994,056 of JAQFVV010000147.1, read as the reverse complement.
AGTAGTATAAAATAGTGTGGATAGTGAAGGGGCTTGAAAGTCTGAGTTCAAAGCCCCTATATTTACTATTGTAAGAAATTACATTTTTAAAATCAAATTTAGCAGAATTATACATTGTTATGTGTTCTACTCTTTAAAATATGGATTAATTTTCATTTGTCTGAGAGATTATGATGATGGTAAATTTACATAGCCACTAGAGTCTTTCAATGTAAATATTTGCATAAACAAGCTAAAAATAACTCGGAATATAAATCCATTTTCTAAGAGTATGAGTAAAAATTCGGTAAACATTTTCAATCCAATAAATGTTACAATGGTTTGCATGGAGTGAGATGATAGAAAACATAATGTGAAAGAGATGTGGACTATTGCTAACAACAACCAGGCCATTAATAAAAAGGAGAATAGCATCCAACCTTCCAACAAATGGAATATTTAAATTACTAATTTGAATAAATTAGCATTGTACATTTAAATGCTACAGCATACCTAGCCACACAATGAGGGCTATGAATTTGTCTTCACCAAACAAAAGCATGCTCACTTACGGTCAACAAAATTAACATAAGGAATAAACTTTTACTTAGGTAACATTCGAAATGTTTAAGCAAACTAATTATATGTAATTGATATATACTTTTAGAAAAATCCAAACGTAGTTTAATCTTTTCAAATACGTTCATCTGCTAATAAAAACATATAGGTTAATATATAACCCATTGTTTTGTGTGACATTTATTTTTTTCTCTAGTCAAGTGTTGTTAACTAAATAAGTAATAGTATTATCATGAAAACTAAACCAGTACTTTTAAATTAATGAATACTGACAAACTAAGCCATTTCGACAACTAAATTATTTTCGTGACTTCTAATTGTTGACACTTGATGAACTGGCAATTGGTACTCTCACATTTTTGTATGAAATCAATAGTGGAACTTCTGATATAAGAGACTGCAGTTTGTTCTGCATACAATTTTATATAAAGATTCAATACCGTTAATCAGAAATCTTTAGTTCCTCAAATTAATTCAACAATACACTTTATATTATCCTTTCAATACAAAACTTTGATGAATTTAAGCCAGTTAGTAATCTGTAAAATCGTAGTATGGCAGTAGATTTAATATATGTGCATGTTTAATTCTTATATTCTAATATATTTTCTTTTAATAAAAGTTTGGCTATCAATCTGACAGGGTTTCTTCATGTTAATATATAATCATCATTATCAATCCACTGCAGGATGAAGGTCTCTTCAAGTTCAATACAGCTTCCCTAATCTCTAGCCTTTCTTATCCACACCACTTTCTTATTTTAGCCATCCATATTATGTGGTCTTTTTCTGGGGCTTCAACTGTCCATCTATTGATATCTATTTTAGCAATATGTCTAGATCACTTGTCTTTTATTTCTTTCAATGATGTCAGAAACACCTATTTGTTCTCACACTCATGAACTTCGTTTTTGCTTTCTTCTTGTTATTCCTAAACTGCATCTCTCCATATTTTGTTGAGTGGTCTAAAGTTTTTGTATTGCCTTCCTGTTAAATATCCAAGTCTCAGATCCATGACTAAGAACTTTCCTTTTCAAACACATAAAAGCTATTATATATACATTAATTTATTTTTATAGTCTTCCATATTTTTTTTTTTTTTTTAAATTGTTGAATGTATAGTAAAATAACTTTATTCGAACAATTTGTTAGTAATAACACAGAAGTAAACCACACAGGTTAGTAATTAGACAATGTTTTGAGTAGTATTATTCTCTAATGTTCTTCAGGTGTTGCTGGCCTGACCAGTGACAATATTAACATAGGAGTCAAATTTACATTCTCAAACATCATATTTTAAAGGCAGCATTCTAACCAACTGAGATATTCTGTCAAAGGCAACAGGTAAAAGAAATTTCATATATTTATATATGAGGGTTGGTTCAAATCCTCCCCAGTCTTTCAAATTTTTTTTTTAATACTTTTTTTTGTAAGAGCAAGGTTAATTAGAGGCTTCTACACATTATGTATTGCCACACCGGGTTGACTTATAGAATTACTAGCCATCCTCATATGAGCAGCTTCCTTGAATTTTCTTCTTTGCATCTTTTCCTTTTATCCAATATTTTTGTATTTTCCCAGTTGAACATACTAGCCATCCTCATATGAGCAGCTTCCTTGAATTTTCTTCTTTGCATCTTTTCCTTTTATCCAATATTTTTGTATTTTCCCAGTTGAACATATAGTCATTAGTATATACATATGTGCCTGATTTTTATCTATTAACCATTAGTTTGTGTTCTTTCAATCACTATTCAACAGAGTGACAGGTCTCACCAATATACTTCCTTCTACAGTCATTTGGTATTTCATAGATGCAATATTTGTTTTTCAGCATTTCCAGTTTATGCTTGGTAGAAGTTAGATTTCCTCAAAGTGTGGTATTGCTTTGGTAAGCTGTTCTAATGTTATATTGACTTCAAATTTTCTTTAATTTATTTGTGATTCCTGGTATGTATGGATACACTACAACAACACTAATTTTTTTTTTCAGTGTTTCTTTTTGTTATCTATTAAAGGTTTTTTTGATGACAGCCAATGGATAACCATTCTTCATGAGAATATGTTTTGTGTAAATCTTCTCATTTTACAAATCACTGGTTTCTGATTAAACTTCCTTTGTTATGTTCCATAGTGATGGTATAATTCTATGTTTAGTGTTTCTGTTAGATTCGATGAATATCCCAAGTACTTACCTGCCAGTGTATGTTGGTTTCCTATACATTGTTGTTTTTACTTTACTCTGAGGGGAGACTTGTCATAAGAACATCTAAGAATGCCAGTTTTTGTTTTCAGTCTGATTCTGTTGTGAATTTAATTGAAAGAGGTATGTTGTTGATGTGCACCCAGAATGACTATAATTGTCCCTCACCATGCAGTTATACCATAAATGTATCATCAATATAGTGAACCCACTCTTTTGGTGGACATGGAGTAGTATTTATGGCTGTGGTTTCAAATTTTTCTGTAAAAATATTGCTTAGCAAGAGTGACAGTGCTGATCCCATGCCATCCCTTGATTTTTTTGGAAGAATTCTGAATTATATTGAAAATAAATTGTTGTTATGCCGAACATTAATAATTCCATTATGCTATCAAAAGGTAAAGTTGTTCTGGTGTGTAGACTTATCATCCTATAGCCTTTTTCATACAATGTGAAAAGTTTAAAGTTTAAATTTTTTCTATACACTCAACATTTGATGATAGATGATGGAAATAGTTCAACATATTGAAACAGATAACTAAATATAAATAAAAAAATTATTAGTATAAGCTATGAATATGGGGACATGAAGCTCCCAAAAACACTAAGCAATTATTAATTCATATTATAGCTTCACATATGTGCGTTTCAAGCACAATATATAGATTAATATATCAACCTGGATTTCATACCATATTGAAACCTTATCAAGACATTTCTTTTTACAAAATTACATAAGCAATTCCACCCATTGGACATTATTACATTACATTACAAAGATTTTACTAATTATATTTATTGTAATGCAATGTAAATAATGTCCATTGGAAGAGTTGCTATAGGGTAATTGGTCATGTGTTTGTGTAAAAAGAAACAACTTGAAGAAAGCTGGGTTGATGTGTTAAATAAATTTGTTATTTATAGCGAATTGTTTCAAATTTTTTTTCTCATGTGTCATAGCATCGGCCAGAAAGTGAACCCGCTAACCTGGGACAACTGCTTGTAAGGCATCTGTGCTAACCTCTTGACCACTAACGCTTGACTTCAATTTTGTTTTTAAATTGATTATTTTAAATTTTTTATATAAAAGGCAACATTATGGACAAATTTTAATATTGAAATTTGATCATTTAAAGTATTAATAATAACTTTTTCTAGAGCGTTATTTGCATTTTTTTTTAATGCATTTTCAATATTTTTTATAAACCTAAAGCTATTTTATGAATCAATTTCAATTATCAAATGAACATTTTTTGTAGATCTGCATTATTTGTTGTTTGTTTGTTGTATGGTATTGAAATTCTGAGTTGTAAGGTTCTTAGATCTATTTCAGTTCTGGCATTTATGATATTCCTGGACAATAAGATCATATAATACTAAATTGTCCATTCACTTTACTACTGTTACACAATGCTTTATTTACCACCCTTTTTTGAAGTTTACAGTACTAAATATAAATAAAAAAATTATTAGTATAAGCTATGAATATGGGGACATGAAGCTCCCAAAAGCACTAAGCAATTATTAATTCATATTATAGCTTCACATATGTGCGTTTCAAGCACAATATATAGATTAATATATCAACCTGGATTTCATACCATATTGAAACCTTATCAAGACATTTCTTTTTACAAAATTACATAAGCAATTCCACCCATTGGGCATTATTACATTACATTACAAAGATTTTACTAATTATATTTATTGTAATGCAATGTAAATAATGTCCATTGGAAGAGTTGCTATAGGGTAATTGGTCATGTGTTTGTGTAAAAAGAAACAACTTGAAGAAAGCTGGGTTGATGTGTTAAATAAATTTGTTATTTATAGCGAATTGTTTCAAATTTTTTTTCTCATGTGTCATAGCATCGGCCAGAAAGTGAACCCGCTAACCTGGGACAACTGCTTGTAAGGCATCTGTGCTAACCTCTTGACCACTAACGCTTGACTTCAATTTTGTTTTTAAATTGATTATTTTAAATTTTTTTTATATAAAAGGCAACATTATGGACAAATTTTAATATTGAAATTTGATCATTTAAAGTATTAATAATAACTTTTTCTAGAGCGTTATTTGCATTTTTTTTTGAATGCATTTTCAATATTTTTTATAAACCTAAAGCTATTTTATGAATCAATTTCAATTATCAAATGAACATTTTTTGTAGATCTGCATTATTTGTTGTTTGTTTGTTGTATGGTATTGAAATTCTGAGTTGTAAGGTTCTTAGATCTATTTCAGTTCTGGCATTTATGATATTCCTGGACAATAAGATCATATAATACTAAATTGTCCATTCACTTTACTACTGTTACACAATGCTTTATTTACCACCCTTTTTTGCAGTTTACAGTTTCGATTGCCCCAGAAATCTTCTTCAGAACTTTATATCTCCTAGCCTCAACTGCTAAATTCAAATTTTATAAATTTACTGTAAAAATTTACCGTAAGGTAAATTTTTAAAATTAAAATTTGAATTTAGCAGTTGAGGCTAGGAGATATAAAGTTCTGGAGAAAATTTCTGGGGCAATCAAAACTGTAAACTGCAAAAAAGAGTGGTAATTAAAGCATTGTGTAATATAGTAAAGTGAATGGACAATTTATTATTATATGATATATGTTTGGCAATGCAATAGGAAAGAGTAGTTATTATGTTTTTCTGAAGGTTTGTGATGATGGTGTTCTAGCTGTATTTTTATATTGGGCTATTTCCATCATCAAATATGTGTGTTGAATGTCTTTAGAAAAGTTTAATTTTAGTTAAATATTCCAAATGTATTCAACTGTTAGTAATATCACAGCAGACAGGTTAGTATATGCACCAACTGTTAGTAATATCACAGCAAACAAATGTTAGTAATATCACAGCAAACAGGTTAGTATATGCACTAACTGTTAGTAATACCACAGCAAACAAGTTAGTATATCTAAGGACTCAGGTTCAAATCCCATGCTAGTACTGTCACTGGTCAGGCCAGCAACACCTGAAGAAGAGGGGAGAATCATACCTCTTGAACATTTGTTTGCTGTGATATTACTAACAGTTGAATGCATTTGGAATATTTAGCTAAAATTAAACTTTTCGAAAGACTTTCAACACACATATTAGATGATGGAAATAGTCCAAAAAAAGTATTTATTATACTTCTTGAAGACAATAAGGTCATTTGATTATTTCTTAACACATTCTGTAATCAATAGTAATATGGATTTTCTAAATATTTTCTTCCCAAAATGAAAAAAATAGTAAAACTAAATTTCCCATAATCCAAAACTTTTGACGATGGCACTATCATAAACAAATAAATCTCCAAAAGGTATTGTTGGTATATATTCTTAAACTATATTTTGCAAAAGGATAAAATTCAAAACAGTTGTGTAATAAAAGTTTATTTTCAAATAATTAGAGAATTTAATTAGGAAATTTTAATATCTAAATGTTAATATTACAATCTTTAATTTTTTCAAAATCTGATTTATCCAATTGAAAGCTATTTTTCCTCTCCATTCTTGTTTATCTATAAACAAACAATACTATTTTTAATTTCCTATTGTTAATACAATGCTATTAATTATCTCATACAAATGGGCCCTAAGGATAAAATATTGAGCGAATCCACTATGGTTCTCAGATCTAACCGCTTCAGCTTCACCTATTTATATAGAAAGTAGGTTGAAGTAAAGAGGGGGTTCCCCTTTTTTCTTCTAATGCGTAAGCTTGTGGTTAAGACCTGTAGAGGTCCCTACCTTTGCATTTTTAACCACACAAGCTTTAGGTTTATTGCCTAAGTAAATATTACTTAAGATCTTTTTGGCAAAATAATTATGGCATCATTTATACTAACATATTTATAAGCAAACTTTGTTTATATAAATGGTGAAACATTTTGCCTATTTTAATCAAATCATTATTACACCTTCTTATAAACTTTTCTTAAATATAGTGCTTTGATCTCCGTTTTAATACTTCAGATTACAAAAATAATTAATAATAAGCGCATTTAATTATTGTATTTGCAATCTACTGAATACAAAGTATTTCTGTTTTTTTTTTTTTTTTGGTATTTCTTATTTTTTAAAGGTGATATATCCTTTTTTTGTTTATTACATGTTTATAAAATTATAAATTAGTCTTGGCAGTGAGACTTTACATATATATTAGTCCGGCAATATTTATTTGGAAAAATGATGACCTGTAATCACCGTTTTAACATATGCACCTTAAATGATTTTTATAATAGCTCACGGGTGCTGTGTTGAGTACAGAGGAAACTCTCAAACCCAAACACAAGATAGAGACTTTATAAAGATAAGAGTGGCCATTTTATCCTTAACCTAAATTCTGATTTATATAGGCCAATCTGAAGTGTCTTGGTTTGAGAGAGTGAAGATATTACTCTGATCACTTTTGCATCTGTTACGTTCTTACATTAACATTCATAAAATATTTCCATTTACTACATGCTAATATTATGAATTAATGGAAATTATACAATGTTCAAATTTAATTTCATATAATTCAAGCACTTAATAAATAAATTTGAATGTTACATAATTTCTACTAATTCATGATATTAATACATGTCAACTTGAAAGATTTCATGAATGTTAATGTATATAAGAAGGTAATGGGTGTAAAAGTGAACAAAATAACATCTTCATTCTCTCAAACCAATTTCAGATTGGCCTATATAAATCAGAATTTAGTTAAGTTAAAAATAAGATGGGCCATTCTTATCTTTATAAAGTCATTATCTTTTGTTTGGGTTTGAGAGTTTCCTTTGTACTCAACACAGCATTGTTGAGCCATTATAAAAATCAATAAGGTGCATATATTAAAAAGGTAAAATTCTTTTTCCTTAATATCTATATCATTAAAAATCAGTCAATACTTACACAATCCCAATATCAATAGCAATCATCAATCTCAAACTGTCATCAAGGCAACCTCCTTTTAACAATAAGGGTGGAATCCCACCTTTATTAATAATCTAATATACTTATATAGACACTAAAGATTGCAATTTGGCCATAGAGATTGAACTTATTGATACAAAAAAGTAAAATAAATCTCTTAAATATAACCTATTCTCAATGTGGATTAATAAATAGTCAATTATAATATTACAAACTGCAATTATAATTTTCATAGCATCACAGCTGTGGGTTGAACTATCTTACTCAAATTACTCTTTTTCAACAATCCTGAACGAAACACCATCATCGTTTAGCCATAAATTAATAGCAGAACCAACATTTTGGTAAATAACTTTCTCCTCAACAAAATACTATCTAATATTCACTTACTAAATTAATTCATTTCCTTTTTGGAAGATTGTAAATATGTTTAATTCAGGCTTTTTTTCCATATGTCAAAGCATCGGCTGGAAGTGAACCCACGACAACTATCTGCAAGAAACTGTTAGCTTGCAAGGTTGCTGCGCTAACCTCTCAGCTATCAATGTGTAATTTGGACTTTATATACACATTTGTTTGTGCTGATGACTTTCATCAATGTCAGACTAATACATAAGTACCGAAAATTTATATATGACTTTTTAAAAAAAATCCAAAATTATAATTAATTTTAAAAAAGTAAAATGATTCTCTATGCCAAAATCTCTTCACCAAGTGTTATAAACACACACATACTCATAAATATTAAATAATATTTGCAAATCTTTTCGCTAAATGAAAAAATGTATTTTAATGATAGATTTGTTTACAAAATTGGGGTAATTTCCAAAGATAACTTAGTTGCAAGACTATTCCAGTTAAAAAGGCACATAGAAAAACATTGCTTTGTTTTAGATCAGAAATCAGCAACCTTTTTAACACGTGCCATTTTATTTAAATATCCTGATTAAAAAAATTAAAAGAATCGCAAGGAAAAAGGTGAAAAATAGATTGATAAAAATATTGAATATTGAATGGCTGTAAATAAAACAAAATCATACATCACATGACTCAATTTTATAAGCTTGTAAATAAAAATAATAAGAGGTGCTGATAGATCTAACAAGCTTTATTGATAAAGGCTGCAAGAGAAAGCATTTAAAAATCTCTATCTAGAAATTATCCCCTAATCCTCAGACCAGTTTTATGTTTTTCTAATCCTCAGTAGCTAGGGTATTTCACACACTAGATCTAAAAATACCAACCCAAAGCCAGCATTTATCTAAAAGTTAATTATTAAGTAAAAAAATTGAAAATTTCAAACAGTTATATGTCTTCAAACCCAGCTATCTAATTTAAATAGCTATATGGGACTGAGAAATCTTCAGCCACATCATATATTAATAGCCTTAGAAATATAATATCACATAAGACTTATTCATAGATTTTCTTTTAAGTCTTAAGCAATGTTATATTGTGTGGTTATTAATATATGGTTTGGCTGAATATTTAACACCCATTATAGCTATTTAATTTAGATAGCTGGGTTTGATGATATATAGATGTCTGAAAATTTTAGATTTTCTACTTAATAGTTAACTTTTAGGTAAATACTGGCATTGGGTTGGTATTTTTAGATCTAGTGTCTGAAATATCCTAGCACTTTACTGAAAAGATTGCCAAAGCATGAAACTAGTCTGAGGATTGAGAATAATTTCTAGATATAGATTTTTAAATGCTTTCTCTTGTGGCATTTATCAATAAAGCTTGTTAGATCTATTAGCATCACTCATTATTGAATGGTTGTGGTTGTAATTTAATAATAAAACATAGAGTCAGTATACATATAATAAAAATTAAAATTATTTTACAACAAAAATTTACTTAAACTGATTTATTTGCAACTTTCCATTATTTAAACATTCACCATACAGAGTAATTAATATACCATTAATAAGACCAATCTAAGAAACAATTGAAAAGTGTATTTTTCTTTTCCAGAGTCATGAAAATATTATTTATAAATTTCAGGTAAAAATTTATTTATTTATTTTATTTGGCATATGGTGTCAATACATTAAAATTCCACACCAACATTTCTTAACCAACCAAGAGCCGACTCCTCCAAGTTATGTAGAGGGAAAAGGCCAGCAGAAACCTGGTAAATTGAACAAACACTCCTTGTAAAATATAAAACATAGTTTATGATCTTTCACACTCAGAGAGTAGGATCAGCTATTTAGAGTGTGATTATTTATATTGGAGTTATCCAGTCATATGTCCACATAGTGCTTATATCCAATATGGGTGGCTGCTGAGAATTACCAGTAAGCAAAAAGATTGCCTTGATTTTAGCCTAAGGCTTGTAGGATGACGAGAGTAAAGATTGATTGGATGATTTTGATAATTCAACTAACATGTTGAATTCATTGATATTTTCCAATCTGTGTCTGAGGCTAACAAAGAGATATTTGAGAATCCAGATAGCAATTATACTGGTATTGATTTAAGAGTGTCAGAAATAATACATAAGGTTTCATTGTTCTGAGTATTCACAAGAGTAAACAAAAGCTAATCCAAGAGTTCTAAGAATGTCAGCATTAGAACTCCATGTAATGCCTGCATGTTTGGAGATAACATGATTCGTGGTGACAAGTTTCATTTTTATATCTGTAAGATTGGGTTTAAACAAAAGAGTCCAATCCTATCTAATCCCCAAGTATTTTGGGTACAATTTATTTGTAACTTTGAAGTTACAGAAATTAACATTAACAGTTTTTTGGGCTAGATTGCTGTTGAGGTGGAAACAAGTGGAAAATGATTTCTCTGGATTAGGCTTGAGGTGCTAAAAACTGAAATAATCTTGGAGTATTTTTAATTCAGAGTTTGGATTTCTTTTAATTTCACTGAAAGTGTACCATCTGGAAGCAACGGCAATGCCATCGGCATAGATAAACATGTTTGAAGCTGTGTTAGGATATTAGAAATAAAAAAGAGGTTATATTTATAATGGTGAATAAGAGTTGCAAGTTGGGATACAAGAGGTCGCATGCAACTCTGAAACTGCCAGTTTCTGATTTCTCTCTAAAAAAAGCATTTAGTTAATTATTATGACATATTCCAACAATTAACCGTAGTCATAATTATTAAACGAAGTTCTCAAATTTTTCCACAAACAGTCTTAAATTAAAGGTAAATTTGGAAGATAATTTTTTTCTTAAAAAAAGAGTTCTATTGGGGGGGAAAAAAAGACAATTTCAAATCATTTTAGCATGGGGTATATAGTTTGTTCTTCTTTCGGGAAGAAAATGGGTATGCATTTAGCACACTCTTAGAAGCAAGTGTATTGAATACATAAGTTTATAATTAATTATAATTACTTTTTTAAATAAATAATTGTACTGTCACTATTTTTTTTAAAAATGAAATATATATATATATTTAAAATCTAACAATACAGTTTCAATTCTATATTAGGTTACTTTTTTTTTCTCAAGCAATTGTATATTTTGAACAATTTTCCATTGAACATATCAGTAGCATTTTCAACCCTAATGATTTGACAAGTATTGATTTTATCCAAAGTCTACAGATCCAAGGTTTATTTTAAATCTCAAAAGTCTTTAAGTAAAAAAAAAAAGAATCAATACTGTATTTGAAACTGAAATCAAATCATACAGTATCTTTCGCCTTCCAACTTAGCACCTTTGAAAAACCTGGTTAAATTAAAAGTAATAGACAACGTCTTAAAACTGAATATTTTCAGAAGTAAAACCTAAATCTCATTCTTACCACAGTTAAGATTTAGAATTATTATAAATATAGTGAATTTATAAATTTACATCCACATTCATTTCTCCATTCTTTTGTCTATCAACATATTCATCAATCCATATATTTATCTGCTTTTCTGTCTTTCTATTGTCAGTATACCTATATATTTATTAACACTATTTTACTCCTGCCTATCAACCTATCCATCAACACCCTATAATTATCTGAGTTTCTGTCTATTTGTTAGTTTATCTATCTATTTATTAACACACTATTTTATTTCTGCCTATCAACTTATTCGTCAAACCCTACATTTATCTACTTATCTGTCTTTCTATTTATCAGTATACCTATGTATTTATTAACACATTATTTTTCAGGTAAACCAAACAACCCCCTAATCTACCTACCTGCATGTTTTTTACTTATCAATCTTTTTCTATATCTTATCTTTACCATTTTTGTAGATTATTGATCCATCGAAGAATGGAGATATTTTCAAAATTAATCCAGTTTAGTCAAAACTCCAGATTTTTCTTTTTCACATTACGTCAGAAAAAACCTTTTTGTTGTCTTAGTCACCTATTTTATATCATCATCATTTTCAACCGTTATTGACCTACTGCAGAATGGTCTTTCCACATTTAATCCATCTTCTCTGATCTCTAGCCTCTTTTCTCCATATGACTCCGGAACACATCATTATTTCATCTACCCATCTCACATGTGGTCTCTTTCTAGGTCTTTTAAATCTCTTGGAATCCAGTTTCAGATTTCAACTGTACATCATCGTAGCAATATATATATATGATCTATTTTTTGATATGATACTGTCATTTGCAATTGATTTTAGAAATTAATTTGTTAATACATTCTTATCTAATAATATGATCCTTTTAGTCTCTTTTATTTAATAATGTCAACAATGTTCATGTTTAGCTTTCAATCCTTTTTTATTTCAATCTTTCATCTATCCATACCATATTGTATAATTTGCAGCACCTATATTATTCATTCTGCATGATTTGGTGCAATGATAGGTTCGTCAGACCATGCAACACATGGTCTTCATATTAATTCCAGTTCCACCAATTTCAATGATCAAACTGTCTATAAACTCCTGAGTAATAAAATGACTCCATTTCTTTGTCTCTGCATCACTTTTATATTCAGTGCCTGAATCTCAGGACTATCCTTTTTGGAAAAAAATGACCTTTTTTATTTTTAATATTATGATATATCTTCATCCAAGTTTATTTCTATAATAAATTATCCATTATATTTTCATCTATAATAATAATTTCAGCTATAATATAAACAAACAAAATCCCAATTAAAAACTCTATTGTAAAGTGAAATTATGCCATCTAATAGTATAGAATTATATTTAAAAGATTTAACATCCATTGGAATCAAATACAGTCACCTAACAAGTAAAGTCAGACAATTATACTGCAAACTAAATTCAACCCCCTCCCAGTGATAATAGACCATGGTTACTTCTGCCATACATCTCCACACTAACAAAAACATTTAACAAAACCTTCTCTCCAATAGTTCACCTAAGTTTCCACACCCCTCCCTTAACCAATAGACTAATCAATAATTCCAAGTATAAACTCAAACCCAACCTCACCCTCCCCATGCCCTCAAAATGGATGGCAATAAATATATGGAGAGTCTTGAGCACCTCTATCTACACATCTTTCACAACATCAATATTTATATAAAAGGGAATATGACAATCCAGAATATAACTTTTCTAGAAGACACCCATTTAATCCTATTTTGGCTGTAATAGAATACATCTGACAGAAATGACTTGGAAGTCCAAAATTATAGCAGCAACAACAATTATATAACCAACAACATCAATGCTATAAACTGTAAAGAATCATGATTTCACTCTCTCCAAAAAATGGATGTTCTAATTTACATAAATTTGAATACGATTGTCCAGGTATATATATATCTCCATTTTCTTTTTTCACATTGTGATTTCGCTGTGAGCACTTAGCCATTGCATCATTACTCTTATCAGCTTCTCTTATCAGAACCACCTTTAAAACAAAAGTTGGAAACACTTTTAATTTATGCTGTAGCTATAAATAAGAAGATATTCTTCCTAGTCACATGACAGTTGAAATTTAAATGAAAAATATGTGGAGAAATCATTGTTAAAAATATTAATATTTAACTCTTAAACCTGTAAAAATCTTCAACTTATATATATATATAATATGATCAGGATATTCCTGATGTTATATAATTTTAATCTCTAATTATGTTTGGTGTTATCAAAACTTTGCCATTTTAATGAAATTCCTTATTTTAAGATTTTCAATTTTTTTTTAATTTTCTACTTGATTGTATAATATTTTATTCAAATATAATTGTTGTCTTCAGTTTTTATTTTTGTTAACTTTTTGGTTGATCTTTTCTGTTAAGTTTTTAAGGCAGATAACAATTTTATTAAATCAACCTTATTATGAAACTTGATTACAAGCTTGTTTGTGAGTCTCATATTTTGTTAAAAATGGTATTAAACCACTAAACATCATGTGACTACCATTTTCTATGCTTACACAAGCTGTTAAAACAGAGGCAAAACTCTCCATACAGTAATGCCCATTGTACACTAGAGTAATCAATGGATGTAAGAAGATTTGTGCTTAAAATCCCTATCTACTGCCTACTCATCCAATTTCCCCAGACTAGTTTTTAGCTTGTGGCTTTCATCAATGAGAAGCTTTGGATTTGAGATCACTGCACCTAGAAGTTAGGATCTAATGCAACACTCTAGCAGCCACCTTTCATCTATTAAATCAACTTTAAAGCTATAAGTCCAACATAAAAACACAATAACATTTTCAATCCAAACTCATAGATCTGAGGCCAGTTCAACATCTACAATGATGACAACCACATCAAGAAAGTGGTTGGGGGATATTGGATGAGTAGGCATTAGATAGAGGATTTTATGCACAAACTTTCTTGCATCCAGTGATTACTTTGGCTTGCACTGGGTGGTACTACTGCATGGAGAATTTTGTCCCTGTTTTAACAGCATAGGAAATGGTGATCATGTGATGTTTAGTGATTTAATACCAATCTTCCCAATGAGATTATTGTGACTATAGATATTAAAGAAACAAAAGACACCAAAATGTGTAGAAACTGAACTGGGTTCGAATCTATATGACTATAATGGGTGAATGAGCTTGGATTTAAAATGTTATTGGGTTATCATTTTAAACTCATAGATTTATACCTAACTAAATAGGTAAAAGATAATTGGTAGAGAGTTTCATTCGATCTTAATATCTAGATGCCATGCTCTCATATCCAAAACTTTTCACTGATGAAAGCTACAAGCTAGAACTAATCTGGGGATATTATACGAGTAAACACTCTCTATTTAGATAGGGATTTTATGCCAAAGGGGCACACAGAATGATTATTAATGGGATTATGAATTGAAATAATAAAAAACATATATTATAAATTTCAGCTCGTGCGTTTTGCATATATGACTCACATATAAATGGAAACTATGTTTCATTTTTATTTACTAATTATTTTGTACAATAAACGTATATACATAATTTTGATATTTTCAATATAGATAAGAAACTAAGTGGGATGGAAATGTTTTTTTATTCCCAGGGACGATTAATTTTGCCTGGTTGTTTTTTTTTTTTGACGGTCAATTGACCTTTGATACTTTTGTATGCTACTGCATGTTTAGACTAAATTTATATTCAGACCAAATATTATATCGATTAATTCATTTGAAAAACTTCTATTCGTAATTACATAATAATACATTTTAAGTTTTGGTGCGTTTACTTGAAAAAAAAAGTTTATAATCAGTGAAAGTCGGGTTAATGCTTAAACAAAGTCCACAAATACGACGTGATCGTCTCAGATGGAAGTACAAATCATAGAAAATTTACTAATCAGTAGAGAGATACATATCTCACTAAACGGCATAATCACTGGGATTCACCCCCACATCATTTATTTCACAAGGCTCGCCTCTCAATGCCCTGCTATTTGTGCTATATATAAATCCACTTCTCAGGAACATAGATTCTCTACTACCCGGAGTCTTCATTCCAGAATTGGAAAAAAATATAAAAGCAATAGCATATATGGACGATTTACTTGTCATCCTTCCGTCCAAGAAATACCTACCATCACATGATCACATTTCCTATACTAGTACATTAATTGTTGATAAACAGAGCAAAACTCTCCATACAGTATTGCCACCTGTGCTAAACAGAGTAATCAATGGATGCCAGAAGGCTTGTGCATAAAATCCCTATCTAATGCCTACTCATCCAATATCCCCAGACTAGTTTCTGGCTTGTGGCCTTCGTCAGTGAGGAGCTTTGGATCTGAGAGCACTGCATCTAGATCTTAGGATCTAATGCAACCCTCTAGCAACCACTTTTTATCTCTACTTAACTACTAAACTATGAGAATGAAATTTGAAAACACAAAAAATATTTTCAATCTAAGCCACAAGCCAGAAACTAGTCTGGGGATATTGGATGAGTAGGCATTAGATAGGGATTTTATGCACAAGCCTTCTGGCATCCATTGATTACTCTGTTTAGCACAGGTGGCAATACTGTATGGAGAGTTTTGCTCTGTTTATCAACAATTAATGTGCTAGTATAGGAAATGTGATCATGTGATGCTTAATGGTTTAACACCAATTCTGCCTAATAGGATAGTGGTGGCTATGGTTGTAAAAGAGCCAAAGACACCAAAATGTATGGGCGCTGAACTGAGTTCAGACCCATATGACTATTTAAGCTATTGAGCTTAGATTGAAAATATTTTTTGTGTTTTCAAATTTCATTCTCATAGTTTAGTAGTTAAGTAGAGATAAAAGGTGGTTGCTAGAGGGTTGCATTAGATCCTAAGATCTAGATGCAGTGCTCTCAGATCCAAAGCTCCTCACTGACGAAGGCCACAAGCCAGAAACTAGTCTGGGGATATTGGATGAGTAGGCATTAGATAGGGATTTTATGCACAAGCCTTCTGGCATCCATTGATTTCTCTGTTTAGCACAGGTGGCAATACTGTATGGAGAGTTTTGCTCTGTTTAAATACCTACCATGTCTATATCACATCATCAACTCCTTCTCCAACGTTTCCGGCCTCAAAATCAACACCAGAAAATCATCTACCTGGTGCATTCTAACAGGAAAAAAAATAGCACCAAACTATCATGCTGCTCCTCAAAAATTTCTGAGATTTCCAATATACAAATCCCAAACAGCCATGTCGAAAGAACTCCAAGATAACATAATTCAAGCAAACGAAAAAATAACAAATACCCTGTCAGGAGTCTATCTCTCTCTACAGGGAAAAATGGCTTTATTGAACATGAAGATAATGAGTAGAATTGCCTGTTATGTCCACACCTAACTCCATTAAAAAAATCAACAGACTATGTGCAAGGCTCTTCTGGAGGAATAAAACAGTGGCCATCAACATAGACAAAATGCAGTACCATCACAAATATAATGGTATGTCACTACATGCCATCCCAGCCATACTTATACAAAAAACACACACCCTTCTACCCCAATCTAGAAATCAAATATGGCTACACACAAATACTAGCAGCAGTACAGCCAACAGATACACCACCTCCAAAAAGAAATAGCTGGCTTTATATAAAAGCTCATAATATGCAGCGCTATGATGAAATCACAATAGAATGGCTTAAAAAAAAATAAACATCTGGGAAGCGCATCAGTTAATAAACCCAGATCCACACATCCAAAACCCAAAACTGGGCTTAACCAACCACAGGATAACCTCGTTATTTAAATACTGGGTTCTGGAGCCCAAAATACCTTGATTTCATAATCAAAATAAATCTTGAAGCTATGCCAACTCTATCCTTCTTTTGTCATAGACAACATATCACAAAAGTAGATCCAATGTGCCCCAGATGTCATAGAGAGGAGGAGTCCTACAATCACATCATTACAACATGTAATGCACTGAGAACAGTGAGACAAATAATATATAACAACATCAAGACAGACTACTACACTATAATCTCGCTGCAAAAAAGCATCAAAACTAAACAATTTCCAGTCATCAGATTATCAATTTTTATAACATATTCAATCTGGTTTGTGAGGTGTAAAATGACATATACACAGCCTTACTCAGATCAAAATACCTGCTTTATAAAAATAATGGAAAAAATTAAGAAGAGAGATCAATTATTGTCATCAAAATTTATTTTTGAAGAGACTTGGAAGCTATACAAACTTCCCAACCACTCAAATATACATAAATAATCACATCAACTGTCAACATTGGTCAATACTATATAATTTGAGTCTGTCAAATTTCAATTGTTTAACAATAGTCTCAATCATTTCAAATGCGTGTTGTTGTTTTTTTTTATTCCTTTGATTATGTTTTTTATACAAAAATGTAACCTTTATTAGACCTAATAAAATTTGTTTTAAAGTAAATACGACTTGATAATATTGTTTAGATCTAAAAGAAGTTAATTTTTTTTTAAAGATGTCTACTGTGTAATTAAAACAAATTTCTCATAAAGAAAAATTCCAAATGGCCAGTTTTATAAAATAGAAGATATGAAAAACTTCTAATTTCGTTTTATGTCACAAAA
The DNA here is from genome assembly GCA_028023455.1 of Epiperipatus broadwayi. Classification (NCBI taxonomy): domain Eukaryota; kingdom Metazoa; phylum Onychophora; class Udeonychophora; order Euonychophora; family Peripatidae; genus Epiperipatus; species Epiperipatus broadwayi. The sequence goes on along the minus strand of JAQFVV010000147.1, from coordinate 2,975,946 downwards.
ATGAGTTTTTTTTTGAAACATTTTTTGGGTTATAGTTCATTAATCAGCTTTTAAAATTAAACCATTGAAAACTAAATGCGCTTTGCCTATTCTGAATTAGATGCATTTTCTTCACGCCAAAGGAAATTTTAAGCACGTCTTTTGAATGCAATTAATTTAACAAAACATACTTTTGACATATGATCCTATGTATTTTAAAATATTGAATGACCAATAATATAAGATCTGGTTATAATGTGCTTCAAAAGCATATAATATATAATTTTGAAGCCCCTTATAACCGACCAATTTTGATACTATATTTAATAAGATTGATAGAATCATGTCAGCATGTGGAACAACATTGTAACATAGTTTCGGCATGATACCAATGAAAGGTTGACAAACCCTGTTCTAGACAACTTATCACAACCAACACTATAGCAACAATATCAAGATTAATTCACATCTTCAAGATATTTTTCTCCAAAATAATGTACTAGATATGAATGGTTTGGATTGATCTTTAATAAGACAATATAAGTTCATGAAAACAATTTTTGAGATAGTGTGGATATCAAAAATTTGAAAAAGAAACAGACTTGTTTAAACTAAGAATTTACAATAGCCTAATGAAAATGAAAGTTTAAACAGGCAAAACTCTCCACACAGTAGTGTCACTCAGTGCAAGCCAGAGTAATCAATGGATGCCAGAAAGCCTATGCATAAAATCCCTATCTAGTGCCTACTCATCTAATATCCCCAGAATAGTTTCTAGCTTGTGGCTTTTATCAGTGAGGAGACTTGGAACTGAGAGCACTACACCTAAATCTTAGGATCTAATTCAACCCTCCAGCAGTCACCTTTTATCTCTACTCACAAAACTATGAGTCTAAAATTGAAAACATAATGTTTTAGACTCATAGTTTTGTAGTTAAGTAGAGATAAAAGGTGACTGCTAGAGGGTTGAATCAGATCCTAAGATTTAGGTGTAGTGCTTTCAGTTCCAAGACTCCTCACTAATAAAAGCCACAAGCTAGAAACTAGTCTAAGGATATTGGATGAGTAGGCACTAGATAGGGATTTTATGCACAAGCCTTCTGGCATCCATTGATTACTCTGGCTTACACTGAGTGACACTACTGTATGGAGAGTTTTGCCTATTTTAACAGCTTGAGCAAGCATAAGAAATGATAATCATGAGATAAAAATGAAAGTTATTGTTATTAGTTTTCATGATTTATTACAAAGCATTCTAAAGGCTCATGTGGTTATAAAAACTAAAGGCAAATCAATTTACTATTAAATATTATGGAAACTATGGATTCAATGCCCCTAATAGTAAAATACTTCACCATTACATTATGTTACAATTAAATTTTTATTTTATTCTTATGATTGAAACACATCTAACTAACTCACATTAACACAGAACAGTTATCTTCTTATTAAAACAACAAGTATATATTTACAGATCATTATTGAATAATTAGCTAGGTTGTTTGTGTTTATGAGTAGTTTATCCAAAAATATATTTTAAGCTTATTAATAATTTTCTGACTACTTAATAACATTTCTGTAGGGTAATTTTCACTACACCATTCTCAAGGAAGATAGGGATTAGTTTCTATCTATTTTTAATACCTTGTAAAGGGGTATTCCACTCTCATGGAAGAATGGACTTAGTTTCTATCTTTTAACACATTGTGAAGGAGTGTATCTATCTACAAGATGTTAGAAATGCATAGAAAACAGTCCCTACCTTCTGTGAGAGTTGTGTAATGAAAACTGCATTACAGAAATAATATTCTAAACTTGCTTTGATTTAATTTTTTTTTTTAAATCTTCAATTTACCTGGACTTGAATTTTGGCTTGTGAGCATGGTTGGCTTATGCGGTAAGCTACTATTTCACAAAATTCTTCAATTCTATATTAATTTACTTAGTTTCATATGCTTGGGAAGTTTAAGTGCTTTAATGAAATTCCACTTTTTATATTTCAGGATCGCAGAGTCACATATATAGTTATTTATTAAATCTATAATCTAAGGATTCTTCCAAAATATTATTATAACGATTAATATATATATATATAAGAAGTTCAACTATCAAGTATATGTTTACAAAAATGTTTATTATTAATATGACCTTGAAGAACGATTATTTAAATATTCTCAAGTATTTTACATCTTAATGAGTCTCGGAAATATTTAAATATTCAACGGAATATTAAAAATAAAAAACTTATAATTAATTGTGCAAATGTAATATCGTAAATGAGATCAAAATTTCCCATAATGCACATTGCTTATATTAATATTGAAAAAATAACTAGTTGTGTAAAAAATTATAAATATTCTAGAGATTAACGAGGAATATAATTTTTTTACGACGATAATAAATAATTCATCAGTTATAAACTAAAATAGACTTATTGATTAAAATAATAATAATTATATAGCTTCTAATAGTTGATAGTTGAATTAATTACATATACCGCAATTGTTTAATTAAAGAGATTACATAGATAGTTGATAGTTGAATTAATTGCATATACTGCAATTATTTAATTAAAGAGATTACATAGATATTATAGGGTGGAAAAACATTTGCTAATAAAAGCCACATTTAATATTTTTCATAATTTTTAACTGTTCGACGATCGCGGCCATCAAATGTCGAAATATTTTTTAACTAACGAAATACGATTACAAAAAGCCACAGTAACAATCCTTTTGAATGGTATCATTTAAAAGCTAAAACATTCGTTTCAAAATACCCCCCCCCCCCTATTTTAAAAGCATTCACGAAATAAAATATTTTAATATCAATACATATTCTATTACTGTAAATCATCAATATAAAAGTTTAGAAAAAATAACGATGAAAACTAATATTGCCTCAGGAGTAGGACTGAGTAACTTTGGGAATTATATCGAGCTTGCGAACCACATTTAGCCTTCGATTGAACTACTGTATACCATAAACATTACTTACAATCTATTTTTAGTGATTGAAAACATTATTAAGCACATTAAAAAAAGATGTACTTTTGATGAAGAAAAGATAGCTCTTTCCAATTATGGCATGATTTAGGAGTTCTAATCGAGGCAAATAAAAAAATTAGAATTCTTTTTCAGATTTTAAAATATATATATATATTTTTCTCATGTGTCATAGCATCAGCCGGGAAGCGAATCCGCTAACCTGGGACAACTGCTTGTAAAACAGCTGTCGCTGACCTCTCGACCACCAATGCTTGACAAATATTTTTTTTTGATAACTTTCTCTTAATTAAATCAATTACCATGTAAAAATGTTCTGAAATAATTATACCAATATTTTTAAATAATAGTAAAGCTAATATAAAATGCAGTAAAACTATTAATATCCACTCACTAATTATCAAGCTATGATGATGGGTAAAGAAAGCTTCATACCTTTTTAGTGTGCTTTTGGAGAGGCCTTCTGTTTTGCAGGGCGATATTTCTAGTACTCCATCTATGTATAAGTGCAAATTTATATTAAATCATTGATTAATTATTGGAAATAGATCCACTATTATATATATGTTTCTAAATATCACAATTATAACAAGAGTTTGAACATTTCGTCACCAGATTTTCAATGATATGAATGGCTGAAGAGTTGGAGGATAGAGAAGATTGGAACCTGTCCACTAAAGTTTGAAGATTTGTTATCTTAATATAAACTGAGCACCTATTATATATGTGTGTGGTAGATGATGATCTGAACCTACTGATGAGTGCTTGTTCAGCACGAAATATGTATATTGGAGATCATTTATCTTATTCACGTGTGTGGGCATGCCTATTGGTCTATATAAGATGGAGAGGATAGCTGAAGGAAGCTTAAAAGTCTGAGTTCAAATGCCCTTTAATTAACATGCGCAGAAGTAATAATCAAAATTTTTTAAACATATTTGAAATCTTTCCTACAATTCTTAAAAGAAGCAAATTAAAAAACATACATTACAAATTAGAAATCAAACGAAACATTTAAGTCTGACATCTAATTAAGCACCTCAGTTATTTAAAATTATATATATATATATCGGTTATAGATCAGTTATTGTAATAATAATAAAACGATAAAACCATAACCAACGATAATAAATAATACTAATTTCTATTATAAAATATAGAAATACTTTCAATAATCTACACAATCATTTTCGTTTGGACACCTTTAATAAAATATATTTTTTTATAATTATAAAGAAGAAAATCAATCTCCAGTCATATGCACTTTATAAGTGTATATTAAAATCACTGTGCACTCACCTGCCAGTAATAATTTAAAAGCATAAAATTCACATATGCTTAAAGTGTATTCTTATCTAAGACAACCAGCATGACCTAGCTTTTCTCAGAACTTGAATCTGTTATATGACTGATGTTCAAATTGAAAACATATTATTTTTCTGAAGATTTATGATGATGGTATTTTAGTTGTATTTATATACTGGATTATTTCCATCATCTAATAAAACTATTGAATGTCTAGAAAAATGGAACTTTATTTAAATATTTCAAATATATTTAACTGTTAGTATATGCACAACGTTTTGAGAAGTATTATTCTCCCCTCTTCTTCAGGTATTGTTGGCTTGACAAGTGACAGTACTAGCATGAGAATAAAATCTGGAGACACAGATTCTTGGATGTTAAATTTTAAAGTAACACTCTAACCAACTGGGAAATCCTGCTAAAGGCAACAGTCAATAGAAAGTTTATTTACTCATCTATGAGATTCCTCCTGATTTCTTCACTTTTTCCTAAAAGCAAAGTTGATTAGTGATTTCCATATATTATGTATAGTTACAGTAGGGTGATTTATATGGTTGTTCACCATGGTCATATGAGCAGCTTAGTAATAGCACACTGCACAATATTTCAAGAGGTATTATTCCCCCCCTTCTTCGGGTGTTACTGGCCTGACCAGTGACACCACTGGCATGAGAATCAAGCTTGGACCCTTAGATTATTGAACATTGAATCTTAAAGTAGCACTCTAACCAAATGGGTCATTCTGCCAAAGGCAACAATCAGTTCTCCACTTTTTCCTAAGAGCAAAGTTAATTAGTGGTTTCCATACATTGTATATAGTTACACTAGGCTGATTTATATGATTGTTCAGTGTCATGTGAGCAGCTTTTAACATTTTAATCAAAAATCTAAGGATCCAGGTTTGATTCTCAGGCTGATATTGTCACTAGTCAGGCCAGCAACACCTGAAGAAGGGGGGGGTAATACTTCTTGAAACATTATGCATATACTAACCTGTGTGCTATTAGTAACATCTGAATGTATTTTAGAAATATTCAAATGAAGTTAATATTTTCTAAAGGGATCCAATATTTATACTAGATGATGGAAATAGTCCAATATACAAATACAGCTAATAATTATAGTGTTTAGATTAAATATTCTATCACAGGAGAGAGAAGAAATCCCATTTTTATTCATCTGTGATTAAACATATATACAGCTACTGGTTGTTTTTTCCATATGTCATAGCATCGGCCAGGAGGCGAACCCACAACAACCGTCTGCAACCAACTGCTTGCTTGCAAGGCAGCTACACTGACCTCTCAGCTAACAATGCTTGATTTTTATGAATAATGATATATATTATAATTAGATATGATGAGGTAGTTTCTAGTTTGAGTTTTAGGATACATTAATTTTATTTCGTATAATAATTTATATATTATAGTACATAAAATAAAAACAGCAACTAAAATGAAAACCACATTTTCAAACTTTTTTAAAGGGGAGTTTTGTGGAATAACTTCTCTTAGTGATTCGATCATTTGTTTTATTAGAATTAGCACTGCTGTATGCTCTTTTTTCACTGTTCTCAACTCTTACTTTGTAACATTTTCAATATTGCCATTGGAGGTACATATAGAAAATCCAATAAAATTTTGAATATTTCAGGATCAACATAACATCTCCAAGATGACACAGTTCCCATAATTCTAATTCTTCTGCTGATAAATAATTATTTTAGTGCTTAAGAATAATAGATTTACATTTATTCATAATTAATATATATTAATCACAAGTGGTTAAAAATAAGATTTGGTCTCTCCTGTGATAGAATATCTATTACATTTGTACAATATAATTGTCAATTTGAACATCAGGCATACAATAAACTCAAGTCTGGAGATAAGTATGGTCAATAATGGCTGACTTCTATAAGAATATGCTTTAAGGGTAAGTAAATTCACTTATGCTCTAAAACTATTACTGGCAAGCAAGAGCATTGAGATTTAAATATACATTTATAAACAATGCATTACTGGATGTGATATGTTGGACTATTACCATCATTTATGAGTGAATGTTAAATGTATCGAAAATTTTAAACTTTATTTAAACTTTCCAAATACATCAACTTGTTAGTAATAACACACAAATAGACAATACAGGTTAGTAATTACACAACATTTCAAGTAGTATTATTCTCCTCTTCTTCAGGTGTTGCTGGCCTATATGCAATAGTGACAAAATTCACTTAGAAGTTGAACTCACACCTTTAGATTTTTGAATATTGAATTTAAGGCAAACACTCTACCAACTGAGCTATTCTGTCAAAGGCAACACATAGTAGAAATTTGATATATTTATATATGCGGGTAGCTTCAAATCCTCCTGAGACCTCCTTTTTTTATTTTTTATTTTTGTAATTATTATTTTTTTATTTTTATTTTTTCCTAAGAGCAAGATTAATTAGAGGCTTCCATACATTGTGTATTGCCACACTGGGTTGACTTATAGGATTATTTACCATTGCCATATGAGCAGCTTCCTTGAATTTTCTTCTATGCATTTTCCCTCTTTATCCAATATCTTTGTATTTTCCCACTTGAGCATATGGTCATTAGTACATACATAATCTGCTATGGTAGACACATCTGTTTTTTCTCTTTTAACCATTAGTTTGTGCTCCTTCAATCACTGTTCAACAGGCCAACATGTCTCACCAATGTATTTCCTTCCACATTCACATGGTATCTCATAGATGCAATTTTTGTTCTTTAGCATTTCCAGTTTAGGCTTAGTAGAAGTAAGCATTCCTCAAAGTGTGGTATGACTTTGGAAAGCAGTTCTAATGTTATATTGACTGCAGACTTTCTTTAACTTGTCCGCCATTCCTGGTATGTATGGATACACTACTGTACCAATAACTGTTTTCTCTTTTGGTGTCTCTTTGTGTTGTCTATTGAAGGTTTTTCTGATGACTTCTGATGGATAACCATTCTTCATAAGCATTTGTTGTATGTGAATCTTTTCTTTTTCCAAATCACTGGTTTTTGAATAAACCTCCTTTACTCTGTTCCATAGTGATAGTACAATTCCTTGTTAAGTGCTTCTTGTATGATTGGATGTATGTGCCAAGTATTTGCCAGTGTGTTTTGGTTTCCTATACACTGTTGTTTTTACTTTGCCCTGAGGGAGTTTTGTCACAAGAACATCCAAGAATTCCAATGTTTGTTCTTGTTCTTATTCCATCATGAATTTAATTGTAGGAGATATGTTGTTAATGTGCATCCTGAATGTCTGTAATTTTACCTTGCCATGTGGCCATACCACAAATGTATCATCAACACATTGAAGCCACACTTTAGGTGGACATGGAGTAGTATTTATGGCTGTGGTTTCAAGTTCTTCCATGTAAATGTTGCTGAGCAAGGATGACAGAGATGATCCCATGTCCATTCCTTGATTTTGTTGGAAGAATTCTGAGTTATATTGAAAGTATGTTGTTGTTACACAGAATGTTAATAATTCCATTATACTATCAATAGGTAGAGCTGTTCTAGTTTGTAGACTATTATTGAAAACAGACTTTCTACATCAAAGCTTACCAATATGTCAGTTCTTTTCATTTTCATGTTCCTGACTAATTCTACAAAGTGCTTAGAATCCCTGACAAAAGACTGTTTCCTATACGCCAATGGACTAAGAACTTCGAGAAGAAATCTTGACAAATTTTGACATGGTGAATTTCTAGAACTAACAATAGGTCTTAATGGAACATTGTCTTTATGGATTTTAGGCAGTCCATACAGGTTAGGAATCTTGCTGAAATACGAAGTTAATTTTCTTTTTTCTGAATCACTGAAAAAAAATTGGAGGACTCAGGAGGATTTGAACCAACCCTCATATATAAATATATCAAATTTCTACTATATGTTGCCTTTGACAGAATAGCTCAGTTGGTAGAGCATTTGCCTTAAATTCAATATTCAAGAATCTAAAGGTGCAAATTCAACTTCTAAGTGAATATTGTCACTGTGCATATAGGCCAGCAATACTTGAAGAAGAGTGGAGAATAATACTACTCGAAATGTTATGTAATTACTAACCTGTATTGTCTATTTGTGTGTTATTATAAACAAGCTGATGTATTTGGATAGTTTAAATAAAGTTTAAAATTTTCGATACATTTAACATTGCCTCATAAATGATGGAAATAGTCCAACATATCACATCTTATAATATACCATCATTACAAACCTTCAGACAGAAGGTTGATTTATTTTTTATGATTACAATTTTACTTTTATTTGTGAGAGTAACCACCCAAATTGATTTTTAACCTTTATTTGATGGGCTACTATTTGTGTGTCATCTTTGATTCAAACTAAAATCTGACAGCCCACTGGGGGAAGTTTCTGCCTTTATTAATAAAAAATAGTAATCATTCTTGTTTGATTAATTTTTTTTTTTATTTATTGACATGCTAATAATGTTTGTGGACAATGTTTTTGATTAATGACAATATGTAATGAACCTTGGGGACAATATTTTGTCATTTTATACATTTTTTTTTCAGACATGGGGAAAATTTTTTCTTTTTATCCTGTCAACTGTGCCAAATCTATTGTGTTTTGTCTGGATTATATATGTGATTTAATCACAGATTTATATAAATACAAATGAGTGTAAATCCACACACATGTAAATACATTTCTGATGTTATATTTATTACCAAACTGAAAACAAATATTCACTTCTATTTACAATATATGTACAGTGGCTATACTCTGTCTGCTACTGTTGGAGAGGTATAGGTCCTAGTTCTGGGGTAAACTATGGAAGGAGGTACTGCACATAGACTTATAGATTTTTCTAACACTTCCAGTGGTTTCTTGGCTGTCTGCTTTGTGAGTAGGGGTAGTGACACTTTAGATGTACTTTGACAGCATTGCCTCATGCAATGTTTGATTGTAGCAGCTTCCAGTTCTGAATGTGGATTTGCCTCACTGCATCAACTTTTTTTATATTAAAAAATTTCCTTAGGCATTAAATTAAAATATTTATTAAACTTGACATTACATTTAATGTATATAAGTTGTTTATATGTTTCCACAGTCTCTTAACTAACCAATGCTTGACATTACATTTAATGTAATAAGTTGTTTATATGCTTCCACTGTCTCTTAACTAACCAATGCTTCTTAATATTATTGAAATCGATTTAATCAAGTTATATACAAATCAAATAAAAACATTTGTTACAGATCATTGTAACAATAATAAAACAAAAAATTAATAGTAACATTAACTATTACTCATAACTATTATAAATCACACAATCACCATCATCATCATTGTCAGCCATTATCAATCCACTGCAGGGTGAAGGTCTCTCCAAGTTCAATCCATCTTTTCTGATCTTTAGCTTCTCTTCTCCACATCACCCCTGCACACTTTCTTATTTCATCCATCTATCTCACATGTGGTCTATTTCTGGTTTTACAATCTTGAGATTTCAATTGTCCATCTATTATCATCTATTCTAACAATATGTCTAGCCCAACTCCACTTCAGTCTTTTAATTTTTCCAATGAGGTCAGTAACATCTGTTTGTTCTCTTACCCATATATTGCATTATCTATCTCTTCTTGTTACTCCTAACATGCATATCTCCATACTTCTTTGAGTGGTCTAACATCTCTGTATTATTCTTCTATTAAGTGTTCAAGTCTCAGATACATAAGTAAGAATTGACAAAACACATTTATTAAAAACCATCCTTTTCAAAAATCACAAAATACTTTCAGTTATATGCAAAACCATTTACCAGTATATCTGTGTTTTAAAATAGTTATTAATAATATTTATGATCATTATTAATGCTTTACTATTTTTTTAAAATAGTTATTAATATATATATATATATATACGTGGCTGCAGAAAGGAGTTTGCCATTAACTGAAAGGAGACCCTTTGATTCCTCTTGGAGGCCTTAAAGGAACCGAGCAGGGCAAATTGCCAATGTCAATTCCATATGTTCTTGTCATTGCAGCTGTTATTACTATGTGATTATTCATATAGTATACGAACAAAGATGGGCTGCTCACCAACATGCATTAGCCAGCGTGGTGAGTTTATTGGCTTTTTACCTCTGAGTTTAAGAATATTTTTTCAATATATACAATCATGACAGCCAAAAATAAATCATGGCCCTTATTCCCAGGAGGCTGTAAAGTCATCAACCAAGACAGCGGTTGGTGGCTGAAAATGGAGGGTGCTAAGAATCCCTGATTGCGAACTCAGGCTGCTATTTAATGACAACTTTTTATTAAGGTACTTACAACTGCAGATCACTTTCAAGTGAAGGAAGATTGCAAGAGTTAGAAGAAGAACTATCTTATATTAAATGGGACATTATTGGACTTTGTGAAATTAGAAGAAAATGTGAAGAAACAATTGATTTAAAAAATGGACATGTATTCTACTATAAAGGCACAAATATTGGAAATACAAGTGGAGTAGGATTCATTATAAATAAAAAATGGAAGAATAACATTGTGGAAATTGATGGTGTATCAGCCAGAGTGGCAAGGTTAGTTTTACAACTTAATAGCAGATACCAAATGCAGATAATTCAGGTTTATGCCCCAACAAGTTCTCATAGTGATGAAGTAGTAGAAGATTTTTATATGGATGTACAAAAGGCTTTTGATCAGAGTAAACAACATTTTAAAATTATTATGGGAGACTTTAATGCTAGAATTGGTAAACAAATGAAAGACAAAAATGCTGTAGGTAATTTTGGTTATGGTAATAGAAATGAGAGAGGACATGGACTTGTGAAGTTTGCAGAAAAAGAAAAATGTTATATTATGAATTCTTTTTTTGAGAAAAAGGTTAAAAGGAAATGAACATGGAAGCATCCAAATGAAGGTACAGCAGAATTGGGTTATATTTTGACTAACAGAAAATACATATTTCAAGTTTGTAATGTTCTTAATAAATTTAACACAGGAAGTGATCATCGATTAATAAGATGTAAGATACATGTTAATACAAAACTAGAGAGACAAAAATTATTAAGAAAAATAATATTTACAGTTGATATTCGTAATCTTCAGAGCCATTCTAATGAATTTAAATTAGAACTTACAAATCGGTTTCAAGTATTAGTAGATTTTGAACATGATTCAGATTTGAATGAAATTAATAGGAAAATAACTGATACACTTTTAAAAACTGCAGCAAAGATAGCTGGTAGAAAAAAGCAGCAATTGACCAATAAAATTTCTACTGAGACTAGACGATTTATGAAGAAAAGAAGGAATATGAAGATATACAAAAATGATGCATTAAAAAAGAATGAATATCTTGAATTTTGTAAAATGGTGCAGAAAAGAATGGAAAATGATATAAGAAAGTATAATTGTGAACTAGCAAGGAAAGCTGTAGAAGAAAATAAAAGTCTTAAGAATGTAAAACAACATTTTGGTATTGGTAGGAAATTTATATCTGCAATAAGAAAAAAAGATGGCATTATTACTAAAAAGAGAGATGACATCATGAAATGTGTAGAAGACTTCTATCAAGAATTATATAGTAATAAAGAACAAGTACCTCCTATACTTATTATATCTTCTGAATTGCCCAGAATTTTGAATGAGGAAGTGAGACATGCAATTAAATTTATGAAGAAAGGGAAGGCTCCAGGTAATGGTGGAATTATAATTAATATATTAAAAGAAGCAGGTGAAGAAATAGAATTTTTTTTGCAAAGTTATATTCCAAATGTCTAAATGATAAAGATGTACCAGATGATTGGAAGAATGCAGTATTAATATTAATATTTAAAAAAGATGATAAAGAAGATATTAGAAATTATAGACCTATCAGTCTTTTATCAGTTTTATACAAAATTTTTACTAAGATAATTACAACTCGTCTACACAGAACACTGGACTTCCACCAACCAAGAGAACAAGCTGGATTTAAAAGTTGTTTTAATACATTAGATTATATTCAGGTATTGAGAGAAGTTATAGAAAGGACAAATGAATATGAGTTGCCATTATGCTTAGGATTTGTAGATTATGAAAAGGCATTTGATTCTATAAACATTTCTTCAGTGATTAAAGCATTGGATCATCAAGGTATAGATCCAGGATATTGTCATATTTTAAAGAATATTTATAAAAATGTAACATCAACAATTAGATTACATAATGATAGTAGGAAAGTCAACATTGAGAAGGGTGTAAGACAGGTGACTCCATATCTCCAAAACTTTTTACAGCAGTGCTGCAAGAAGTATTTTGTGGATTAAAATGGGAAGCTAAAGGAGTGAAAGTAAATGGAGATTATTTAAGTCATTTAGATTTTGCAAATGCTGTAGTTGTTTTTGCAAATAATGCTTTAGAGTTACAGGAAATGTTGCAGGAGTTATCAGATGAGAGTAGGAAAGTAGGACTAAAGATAAATGTTAAAAAGACTATAGTAATGTTTAATAGATTTTCTCAAAATATGAAAATAAAGATTGATTATGATGAATTAGAAGAAGTTAACAGTTACAAATACCTTGGTCAAATTATTAATACAGATGGAAACATAATGGATGAAATTAATCATAGAATTAAACTTGGTTGGAGTGCTTTTGGTAGAAATAACTTGATACTAAAAGGAAATATGCCTATGTGTTTGAAAAGAAAGATTTTTAATAAATGTGTTTTGCCAGTTCTTACTTATGGATCTGAGACTTGGACACTTAATAGAAGAGCAATACAGAGACTTCAAACCACTCAAAGGAGTATGGAGAGATGCATGTTGGGAGTAACAAGAAGAGATCAAAAACGCAATGTATGAATAAGAGAACAAACAGGTGTTACTGATCTCGTTGAAAAAATTAAAAGACTGGAGTTGGGCTGGACATATTGCTAGAAGTGATGATAATAGATGAACAATTGAAATTTTAAACTGGATTCCAAGAGATTGTAAAAGACCCAGAAAGAGACCACATGTGAGATGGATGGATGAAATAAGAAAGTGTGCAGGGGTGATGTGGAGAAGAGAAACTAAAGATCAGAAAAGATGGATTGAACTTGGAGAGACCTTCATCCTGCAGTGGATTGATAATGGTTGATGATGTGATATATATATATATATATATATATCATCAAAATCCAATCAACACTTAGACAATCCTAATATTAATATCAGCCAACAATTTCAAACTGTTGTCAAGGCAACCTCATTTTAAAAATAAAGATAAGTATATTGTAATGATAGAAATGGGAGCAATAGAAATAACACTGCTTTGTACCCAAATTAAAGTTTAACCTATCATGTAAAGAAAATAAAATGATATTCAAGAAAACTCTTCCATAAACCTTACGATTTGAAGATACAAAATGAATGGTATAGAATGCCCAAGAGATTATCAATTCAAAATTTATAAGATAAAAAGAAATATTGAAGCAAAACAAATGAAAAACTTTGTTTATATGTCCTAGTTTCAAATTTCTAAATTAAACCAATATAATTTAAATGAAATAAAATAATAAAAAATGCTACTTCTTGTGGATGTGCTAAAATTATAAGATAATGACTCAAAATAATATCAGTCAAAATGAATGTATGATGAATATAAAGTATAAGTTAAAATTAGAGATGCCATATCAATCAGTGACTTACTCTCTTGGAATAAGTGAATAAAGATTTAGCAGGTTTTTTTAATAAATAAAATAATCTATAGTTTCTACTAATATGTTATTCAAAATTTAATAATAGATTTATAATTGATATTTATTTTAAATATGCCTTGATTTGAGGTGTACTCAATTTATGTTGTATTTTAAAAAAAAAAAAAAATACTAAAATCAATACTGATAAAAATTTATTATAAAGCTTATTAACAGTTTTGACATCAGTGATTATTTATGAATGTTAAATTAGTCTCAAGCAATTGTTAAACATGTTGCTAACTAATTGAAGCTTGTTTAGCCATTATCTTTTAAATATAAATTCTGATTATTGTATATTAAATTATTAAAACAAATGAAATCGAAAATTCCAATTTAATAAAATAATAATGATAATTTACGTACAATAAATAATAATAAACAAAATTAAAAACATATTATGGGAATAAAATTTAATGTGTTGTATTGTTTTGTATGTTTATATGAATAAATGGTGCTGAATAAAATACTTATTGCCAAAATAAAAATAAAATAGACATTTGAATTAAATTTTATTAAATAAAGTTATAATTCTGAAGTAAGCCTTAACTTGTTATGGTTTATCAACTATAAGGATATTAAAAAAACCGAAACAAGTCATCAAATAAAATCTATTTGACTATTATTTATAAATTCTAATTAATTATTGTAATTTTCCTCAGATTAAGAATACATCTAAACATTTGTTTTCACACAACACACATTAAATAACCCTTTTAATATAAATATAATAAACCTTAATTGAAATTAAATAACCTGTACACAATGGTAAATGTTTGTTATCCATAAATCGTATTAAACCTTAGATTTCTTTCACGAAATTCAAATATAATTCATCCATTAAAATATCCAATGGTTAGAAAACAGCATCCTTTTAACAACAGCAACAATAGTAATGATGATGACGATTATGTTGATACTACTACTACTACTACTACTACTACTACTACTACTACTACTACTGCTACTGCTACTGCTGCTACTACTACTACTTCTACTACTACTACTACTACTACTACTACTACTACTACTACTACTACTACTACTACTACTATGATGACTACTACTACTTCTACTACTATTTGAGATTTATTCCCATTGAACTTTCAAATATTAATTGTCAGCTATAAGGGTACATGAATCCTTTTAAGTGATTGTTACTGTATTATATATTATCCTATGTATTTTTGTTTATATTTTATTAACATATATTGTAACAATATATATTTAATCTTGTGGGTTAGTCATATGTTTTAAAGTATTACGTTTTTTTATATAAAATAACAATAAGTTAATTTTTTATCTGTATTATTATTATTATAAAAATCTTAAATTATGTTTTAATAATACGAGTTAAAGTAATTCAGTTAGTCTATTTAGTTAGCAATTATTTGAATAGTTACCTCAAATTGTTTAATATTTACTTGAAAGAATAAAATTAATATTTTTAAACTAAAGAAGAGTTAATCTAGAGTTTTATATGTTTCAAATAAGTATAATAGATAGTTTTCTTCTATGCTGTCTGAAATGATTAGTTAACTTTGTTGGTATTTTTAATTATTGCTTTTTAAAATAAATGATTTTAGAGTAATAGTTATGATTTATTAAATATCATTTTATATAAGAGTATTTAAAATTAGGGTTTAAAAATGGTAAGTATAATTGACTGAGATTAGTGTTAATTTTAATTGATTTTAAATGCCAGTCAATAACTAATTTATTTTCATTATATTAAAAATATCTATATTAATGTACATGTATGTGTGTGAGTGTTTGGAGCATGCATATAAAATATTGAAAGTTAAAAAGATTTATTAAAAATAATAAGTGTACTTTAAAATGCATACATTCAATTAATCTCTAATGTTAAAAAGTTTTTAGATAATGCAAGAGAAAGAGTAAAAAAGAGCATTTGAATAAAAAAATGTTTAATTTTAAAAGGAGTGAATAATTTTATTAAATTATTGATTTGATAATTATTTAGAGTTGATAAAAGTCATTAATTAACAAGTTGATTTTTTGTCTAGATAGTTATGTGATCAAATTGGATTTAAAGTATAGAGTTCAAGGTCAGATCAATTAAAAAGTCAACAATGTACTATTAATTTAAATATTATAATGTATACCTGTAAATGATTGGTTTGATAAAAAGGAAATGCATTAAAGATTTTAGTGCATGGGTGTGGAAAAAGAGTACCATACAGACTAGTATAAAATAGACATGCTTAAAATTTATTGACACTTCATTTCACTTAAAATCTGCACTTCAAATCTTCACTTCAATTTTTAACTTTATTTTAGTTTTCAAGTAAATTGTTTGGTTTTTATTTAACTGTTTTTTAAAGCCAATTTAAAAAATTAACATTTTCATTGTTTTTTAACAGAAAATATTTCTATTGGACAAGTGAATTAAAGTTCTACACTTTTGATTGGTCAATTACAAAATCAATAATAAAATATATTTGTCTTTAAAAATTATACTCATTTTAGTTTAGTTGTACTTGTATATTGGACTATTTCCATCATCTGATATGTGTGTTGAATGTCTTTAGAAAATTTAATTTATTTAAATATTCTAAATACATTCAACTGTTAGTAAGATCATAGCAAACAGGTTATATATGCCCCAACTGTTAGTAATATCACAGCAAACAAGTTAGTATATGCACCAACTGTTAGTAAACCTGTTTATATTACTGACAGTTAGTGCATATACTAACCTGTTTGCTGTGATATTACTAACAGTTGAATGTATTTGGAATATTTAAATAAAATTAAATTTTCTAAATACATTCAACAGACATATTAGTTGCTAGAAATAGCCCAATATAAAAACACAACTAGAATACCATCATCACAAACCTTCAGGAAAACATTTTAGTTTAGTGTTTCAAAAGCAAATTAATAATTTGTCAGATTATTAAAGTAAGTGAAAGATTTTTCAAAAACAAATTTGTACTTATATTTGATAAAAATAATCTATAGCAGATAACATAAAGCATACTTTTTATAACTTATTACAAAATGCAGCCTATGTCATTGATTTTTTTCTAACTTTATTTTCACGTAAAAGTAAATAATTTTTACTAAAATCTAAACTATTTTTCTAAAATAATTATATTTTCATACATATTTTATAAAAATAATGCTAAATAATTAAAAAAATACTCTAAAACATACATTTTTATTTGAAAAATTAAAACAAAGAACTTAGACTTGTCAAAATTGTTGATAAACACTCCCTTTTGTAGAGAATGAGAAACAACCAATCAGCTATCTTGGAAGGCAGGTCTTATATCATTGTTATAACTTTAAATATTATTTTTTAGTTGTAAAATAATTTTAAAGGGGGCAGCATCATACAGTACATTTTCTTGATAAAATAAACATAAAACTGACAAAATAACATAAAAATTAGTAGTTTGAGAGCAAGTTAAAACTAATTATGACTAAAGTCAAAAAGTATGGAGGAAAGATTATGTTGTATTTTTGACATTCTCATGACTGAGTAGAGAACTAGCAAGTTATTCATGCATTTTTTCCCCTGAAAGCATATGTTCAACTGTTTTGTCAAACAATAATTTTTAAAAATGTTAAAAAAATCCTAATGTTTTTCAATGTTTCATAATTTAAAAATGATCACACTAGATGGCATTAAAGATGCAACAATACCATGTAGAAGGTAAAAACTTTAAACATTGTCTTATTACAGTAATCATTTCATTTTTGTAAATTTCTATTATTCAGATCCTTGTCAAATCATTAATTTATTCTTTATATATAATTTTCACAATAGCATATATGCATATAATTATTTTAAGCAAACATTATAACTTTTTTAACAAAACTTTTCCTAATACTATGATGATGAATTTCCTTTTTTTGTTGTTATTTTAAAAGCATCAAAATTTAATTTTGCTTGTCTTGACAGCCAGTGCTGAATTTCCTTATTTAGTCATCCATATTATGCTGTTACTCCAAATAATTTAAAAAATATGTACATTGCAATTTTGTAAAAAAAATCTAGAAAACACAGCTTCCATCGAAGTAAATAAATATACACAATCAGAGCAAAACTAATGAGGGATCTTCAAGTGAATGCATGGGTTTGTTATATCTTCTGTTTTATTGACACAATATTTAGGTCATGGTTACTATTGATACATTTGAGTTTATTTGTTTTTTCAAATTCATCAAGTGATCACGATATTATCAAATACAGGCCAATGTTTTGACATATTCTTTTAGAAATTTAATTTTTTTTAACTATGTCAGTGTCAACTTCACCCAGAAAATTTTTAAATTGACTCTAGCAACTGTTAATTTTAATATGATACCATGTTTGATTTTTTTGTGTGTAATTAAATCTTTTTTACATATATTATATAACTAGTTTATATGTTAGATCATACATATTTAAGCCTTCTAATAATTAACTTAAAAAGATTTAGAATTAATATTTTAAAATTGTGAAAATATCTAACTGAAAATCTTCCAGATAACAAAAGAACTCATCGTTATTAGCTTCACAATACCTATTCAAAAATTAGAATAAAATATTGGATATTAGAATTAAAAAATGATATGCTTAGAATTAGTTGTTATCAAAGAAATCAAAAAATTCTAAAAGTTAATAAATTATTAATTGTTATTAAAATATTTTATTTATAGTTTTTACAAAAACAATTTTCTTTTAGTCGGTTAATCATTGTTTGGACATTTCCAGTTCTCATAAAGTATTTTCAATGCTTTCTAAAAGCAAGTTTTTAAAAATAAAATGTCTTCAAAGACAATCTCCACTAGCAATGTAGTTTTTGGTTTAATAAAGTATTTTATAAAAATATTGCATCATAATCATTAATAATTACTGAAAATCACATTTTATGTGTCATTTAGCTACAGAGTAAAACAACCTAAAGCACCAGCCAATCACAAATCACCACTTCCTTCATAGCTTTGTCAGAACAATAGAAAATGCTGTCAATTGCACACAAAGGTTCATATAGGTTCATACACTGCTGACATCTTTTGGAATTTTTTAAAAATTAATACATTAAAAATGGAAGCTTCATAGAAAAAATCACTGCAGTCTGTCACACATTGTAATTTTACATATACAATGTATAAAAGTAGCAATCACAGCACTATCAGGTTGAGTAAAAGGTCAAATATGGTAGTGTCACCACAGCTCACTTCTATGAAGGACTTTTAAAACATGAAATCATTATCATTTCAAGATTGCCTGGTTTAATTTAAATATTAAAGGAATTGTGTAATAATTATTATGAGGGGGAATCAAATATAACCAGAATTGTTCTCTGGTAAGTGCACTTGTTGTCATACATGCTTCTGCTGTTACACACCTCTCATAGGTACACGTTTTCATCAATCTGCAAACTTATGTTATTGTGTGAAATTGTGGTGCTATGTAACACAATTTTTTATACAGAGCATTTTGCTTATTTGCTGAATTTTCATAATGGCAGAAAAGTTGGAATAATGTGAAATTCTGTTTTCTTTTAGGAAAAAACAGCAGGGAAAACAGTTGTAATGCTTGAAACAGATTACAAGAAAGCTGTTATAGGAAAGACATAAGTTCACAAATGATTTAATAGAATTGTCAAATTCTCCATGTCCCAAAAAAGCATGGTGAGTGAAATCCAATGTCAGTATAGTGGTGACATTCTTCTATTGACACAAACAGCATTTTCCTCTCAAAAATTAGTTCTTAATGGTCAGACATTTTATCCACAAGTTCTGAAATGTTTGCATGATATGACAAAGTATAAATGTCCAATTTTGTGGTTAAAATGAAGAGTTAAAGCTTCACCACAACAACTCCTCAGTGAGCAGTCTTGAGTGTGAAACAATTTTAATTAAATTCAACATGACCCAGATTATCTATTAGTCACAATTTTAATTAAATTCAACATGACCCATATTATCTATTAGTCACATTTGCTTGATCTCTAACCATGTGACTTCTTTTTATTCCCTCAAATGAAAAAATGCCTCACTTGTTTTTGCTGACTTAGAAGTAGTGAAAAAAAAATGCCACAGGCTTTAAAAGCTTCACTTTATGTTCTGAACTATTTTGTAAAGTCAAAAACATTTAGATTGGCATATTGTTTTAAATATTCAGTACTTTGAAGGAGACTAAATTTATAACACTTAAAGATAAATAAACAATTTTTTATTATAAAATTTCACTTATTTTCGGGTCTCCCCTCATAATTGTTCATAAATTGTTGAGAAATATACATTTCACAACAAATAAACTTTAAATTAAACATAGCTCAATGATACTACCTAAACAAAGGGAGTAATTCAACTTTCCACCAGGCTATGAATTAAAAGCACTCTAAATGTTGAACAAAGGACCAAGAATAGATTGAATCCACCTATACTTGGGAGCTCTGATGTTTATAAGCATATCTTTGTTAACATTGTTGGTAATTCATAGTGAAGTCAATTTATCAGACGGGATGGAATATGGCACTTAAGTGTTATTAATACAGAAATGCCACCAGCACAGCTGCATACAATGGGAAATCAATAGCATACATTGCCACAAAGTGACTCAACACAAATATCTATGTAAGTGGGAAAAACATAATCCTGCATATAAATCTATGTACTGGGAACATGAGCAACAATTCATTTAATGCCTTTGATCCAAAAATGTCAAGTTGCATGAAATGAGATGACAGAAAGAGAAAAGTTAAAAAAGCATGGTTTTATTATTAACCACAATCAGATCATTAATAAAAAAGAAAATAATATTCAACTTTCAAATAAAAATGGAATATTTATCCAATAAATAATTTAAAATATAATACTAATTCAGTTTAGCCTAATGAATTCTCAGTGCTGAGAAACATAATCATAACTATTATTATTTAAACCCTAAAACTGCTTTAAAAATTAAAGTTAGCATTATTTTTTTTAAAAAGAAAGGAATATTTGTTGAGTTGGGAATATACTAAAAACTGAGGAATTATGAAAGGTATATGAGATAAATGGGGGAGAGGGAGGGAGAGAATTAAAAATAGAACAAAAAATGCAAAGAGTTGAAGAATGTGTTTTAGTATTCTGAGTATAATACATAGGATCTGCTCTGGATGGTGTAAAGAGAAGTACAGCACAGATATTATTCCATTTCTGCTGAATTTTAAGTTAAAAAAAGGTAGATATTTTTTTCATAATAATATAAACACTTTAACTTCAAGAATTCAGAAAACTTTATCTTGGAAAATGTAATACAAAACATGTACAACTGTATTTAGAGAAAAGATTTAAATTATGTAATTAGCAAGGTATGCCTAGCATGATTTTGGCTACTTAACAGTAATAGGCATAATCATGGCATTGACCATGAAAATAAATTGTTGTATTTATTAGGGAATAAATCACAATAGAAAATTTGCATATTTGAATGGTAAATGAATTATTTACATCGGCCATTTTTTTGATAGGCGAATGTGGAAACATTTTTGTTGATTGCATGTTTATCTCTGGCATTGTTCCAGACCTTTTTCACTTTGTGTTTGGCATCATTAAATTCCAAGCAGACAATACTGGTGGAGATAGGTCTTAAGGTGTGGACAAGGTTAGATTCAGGCCCATAGAAATTATTTGTTGCATCAGTATGCATTTTGACCCAATTATATAAATACCTGAATTATGCAATATTGATGGATAAATATTCTCAATTGGATAATTAACATTATGAAAGATTACCACCTTTAGGGCTGAAACCTCAAATCATTTACAAAATTGGAAGCAGCTATACTAAATGCCAAGCTGTTTATTATGGGGATTCACATGCCAATGTATCCACTTGTATTGTGCCATACAGATATTTATATTACCAAGCCAGAATGCATACCAATGCAAAATCAATTTTCTACAAGCATGAATCTAACTTAGGTCATACTTTAGAAACAATCTTTGCCAGCATTGTTTACTCTGTGCATAATGTTGCCAAACACAAAGTAAAAGAGACCTAGCATATTGCGAGAGATAAACATGCAATCAACAAAAACGATTCCACATTCCCTTGTCAAAAAATGGCCAACATAAATAATTCATTTACTATTCAAGAATGCAATTTTTCTACTGTGATTTATTCCCTTATAAATAACACAATTTCTTATCATGGTCAATGCCATGATTATGCCTGTTACTGTTAAGTAGTCAAAAGCATGCTAGGCATACCTTGATAATTACATAAAAATAAACCTTTCCCCAAATATAGTTGTACCTATATTTTCTATAAACACTTTAAGGAAATTAGTCAGACGGAAAGGATTGTTTTTATCATATTTATCATACAGAAATTAGCATAAATGTTCCATCATTCTATTGTGAAGGGATTTTATTTATGCACCCTCTCTAAGATCTTCTAAATATAATGATAAAATCATTAGGTCAATAGTCATATCTTCATTAGAGAGCATAATAAATACTTCATAGTTAACTTTAAACACGATGTTATTAGAGAGAGAAATTATATCACTGGTACTCTAGAGAGTTGTATTACTTATTATCTTCATTGGGTAATATCGGTTAGTATAAATACAATAGAAAACAAGTTACATATTTAAATTTTATAGAAAGTTTACTTTAGAAAAGACGATGCCGTAAAGTATTTTCAACCAGCATTTGATGTATGTGACAATATTTGTGATTCATAGAATAGTAGTATAGCCGTTATAAATGTCATAGAACATGTATTTCTTTTTCTGTAGTTAGATGGGAAAATTTGTTTTATTAACCGCAGTTACTGTTGCGTAATTAATATATGTAAAAAAAATCTTGTGCAATATGACTTTTTAAATTTTTAAAAAATGCAGTAGTATATTAAATAAAAAATTATATATAACCAAAAAAATAAAGAGTTTAAGCCTTTAGCATATACAGTTGGAAATATATTAACTTTCAGTTTAGCTAGACAGAATTAAATTGATCTACTTTTTTTAAAAATCTGAAAATCCAATAAGGAAGTTTTAGAATTATTGGATCACAAAAATATTGAATAAAATTGTAGAGCTTGTTTATATTTAGCATTAAAAATATAAGAACTTTATAAATATACTGTGAAGTAAAATCTGAACAATGATGTTTATAAAACTTCCATTTCTGAAACATCCATTATGATATCATCTTTCACTAAAAGTTTCTCTAGAACTATATTTCAAACTCCCGATATTTCTCAGTAGAATATGGTTTTCTTTGTTGAGAGAAAAAGTGAAATATAAGTGAATTTATATAACTGAATAGAAAGCTGCTTAATTATTATAAAAATATAGATTATATATATAAAAGCAAACAATTTATCTATCTATCTATCTATCTATCTATCTATCTATCTATCTATCTATCTATCTATCTATCTATCTATCTATCTATCTATCTATCTATCTATCTATCTATCTATCTATCTATCTATCTATCTATCTATCTATCTATCTATCTATCTATCTATCTATCTATCTATCTATCTATCTATCCATCCATCCATCCATCCATCCATCTATCTATCTATCTATCTATCTATCTATCTATCTATCTATCTATCTATCTATCTATCTATCTATCTATCTATCTATCTATCTATCTATCTATCAGTCTGTCTATCTATCTATCTATCTATCTATCTATCTATCTATCTATCTATCTATCTATCTATCTATCTATCTATCTATCTATCTATCTATCTATCTATCTATCTATCTATCTATCCATCCAACCAACCATCTATCTATCTATCTATCTATCTATCTATCTATCTATCTATCTATCTATCTATCTATCTATCTATCTATCTATCTATCTATCTGTCTATTTGTCTATCTATCAGTCAGTCTGTCTATTTATCAGTCTGTCTATCTATCTATCTATCTATCTAGCTATCTTTTCTGTCTGTCTATCTATCTATCTATCTATCTATCTATCTATCTATCTATCTATCTATCTATCTATCTATCTATCTATCTATCTATCTATCTATCTATCTATCTATCTATCTATCTATCTATCTATCTATCTATCTATCTATCTATCTATCTATCTTATCTGTCTATCTGTCTGTCTGTCTGTCTATCTATCTATCTATCTATCTATCTATCTATCTATCTATCTATCTATCTATCTATCTATCTATCTATCTATCTATCTATCTATCTATCTATCTATCTATCTGTCTGTCTGTCTGTCTGTCTACCTGCCTATCTATCTGTCCATCTATCTATATATTTATCTATCTGGATGTCTATCTGTTGATGTATATATCTATCTATTTATCCATCTATTTATTCACTTATGCTATTAATTACTAACTTACATACTCATTCACTTAGATAACAACCCATTCTTCTACTTGTCAACCATTTATCTTCCTGACTGTCTACTTGCTACATAGCTATTTATCTATTTACAATAACTTAGTATTCATCCAGTTACTCATCTACCTGCTTACCTCTCTAACAGTGTACTCTCTTTTCTAATTTTTTACTTATTTATCTACTGACCCATCACTTATCTATTTACTTCTCCATTTCTCTTTCTTTATCTAATTACCTACCTATGTGTTTATCTACCTACCCATTTACTCATGTAGATATACACTAACATATCCACGTATCTATTCCCCACTTATCTCATTTTTTACCTATCTATCACTTATTTACTTATCAATCTAATAACTGATTATCTTCTTATTTACCTATTTGCGTAAATTTTTACTTATCTATTCATTTATTTAACAACTATTTATTGTTTTACTTAAAACTTATCTATCTGCATTTGTATAATCTATCTATCTTCTTATTGATTTACTTATCTACCTATATGCATTTAGACTTATCTAACTACTTACCTACCCACATACTTATCTAATTACTTATCCCCATCTACAAAGTTATCTATTTACCTATTTACCCAACTACTCATTTATTTTTTTATCTGCCCGTTCATTTACTACATATTTACCTATTTGATGTTATCTCTTCTTAAACTATTTCACACTTATCTACTACCCTGTCTACCATTTTAGATACTATCCCATTTATTTATCATCCTATATAATTATTTACCTCAATTCTTAATTAACTACTTAGCTATTTAACTACCAATTATTTATCTATCTATCTATCTATCTATCTATCTATCTATCTATCTATCTATCTATCTATCTATCTATCTATCTATCTATCTATCTATCTATCTATCTATCTATCTATCTATCTATCTATCTATCTATCTATCTATCTATCTATCTATCTACCCACCTACCTACCTACCTACCTACCTACCCACCTACCTACCTAGCCACCTACCTACCTACCTACCTACCTACCTACCCACCCAGCCGCCCACCCGCCTATCTATCTGTCTGTCTATCTATCTATCTATCTATCTATCTATCTATCTATCTATCTATCTATCTATCTATCTATCTATCTATCTATCTATCTATCTATCTATCTATCTATCTATCTATCTATCTATCTATCTATCTATCTACCCACCTACCTACCTACCTACCTACCTACCTACCTACCTACCTACCTAGCCATCTACCTACCTACCTACCTACCTACCTACCTACATACCCATCCAGCCACCCATTTGCCCACCCACCTATCTATCTGTCTGTCTGTCTATCTATCTATCTATCTATCTATCTATCTATCTATCTATCTATCTATCTATCTATCTATCTATCTATCTATCTATCTATCTATCTATCTATCTATCTATCTATCTATCTATCTATCTATCTATCTATCTATCTATCTATCTATCTATCTATCTATCTATCTATCTATCTATCTATCTATCTATCTATCTATTTTTATCCTATATATATTTCATTTTATATAACTATTTTCTTATCTGTTTATCTATTTATTTAAATATGTAATTGAACAATAAAATTATTGATTTATCTATTTATTTTACTTACCTATTTATTTATCTACCGATACATCCATCCAAACATTTATTATCCACATATTATCTACTTGCTTATCCACCAATTTCTCTTCTTATCTACTTAATTATCTACATAGTTAATTAGTTTCGTACATAACATCTAATCATCCACCTATCTATTCATTTATTTACATACACATCCATCTATGTTTTACTTATTTATTTGAGCCTACTAACTACTATCTACTTATTGGTCTATTATACTATTTATATTCTCTTCCACCATCCAATCATTTAATTTATGTCCATTATCTTCCATACAACATACCTACTCACCTCTCTATCAATTACCTATCTACTAATCACTCATCCGATCTTCTAGTCATTCTACTTATTTTATTCATCTTATTCATCCATTCACCCACTCTCTTACCCATCTATTCACTTAATATCTATTATACATTCAACTCTAAATATAATCTGCAAATGAGGAAAAAATGTGTATATATATCAATGTGTAAAACAGAGTAAAGATGCTGTATCATATGAATAATTGCATACACCAGATTTATTGACAATAAATTAAACCTCTGATTCAAAATATTATTAAACTATATCAGGCTTGATTAATTACATACAGTGCTAATTTTTCAAGAACCACAACCATGTTCAGAAGCTTCCTCATGACAAAAGAAAGCAGAATCAATGTGAGAATTGGATCTTTTTATATTGAGAAAAATACTGCCTAAGATAGATAGATAAATTAGTATTAGTTTCACTATAACTATAATAACTGACTGAATAATTATATCCACCCACATATAATACAGTAAGAAATTTAGTGTCTATCAGTGCAAATTATTCTATCTTTAGTATTATTTATTAATCTATTTAAATATCTAAGACACCTAAATTCAATATTAATGGCTTTGGAATCAACTTTTTACAATTTTGAATATGACTGAGGAAAGGATGTAAGGTAACTAAATCCATTCCATATTTATTTTAATTTCATTATTCTTTATTTTGACTTAATTATAAAGTAATTTTAAGTGTCTATATATCAAACTCTCATTACAACCAGAGGAAACTTAAATCCAATATTAAAATATTTAGCAATATTTTTTTTTATTTTTCAGTATAACTAAGAAATGTAAGGTGATAAAATTCATTCCTTATTTGACAGGATAGCTCAGTTGGTTAGAGTGTTAACTTAAAAATTTGATATTGAAAAATGTAAAGGTTTAAATTAAACTCTTATGCCAATATTGTCACTAATCAGGCCCGCACTACTCGAAGAAAATCAGAGAATAAAAACATTCAAAATGTGTAATTACTAACCTGTGTTGTCCATTTGTGTGTGATTACTAACAATTGTTTGTAATTGAAAAGTTTAAATAAGGTTTAGAATTTTCTAGACGTTTAACAGTAAATGATAGATGATGAAAATAGTCCAACATATCTCATTCATTATTAATTTTAATCTTATATTTTAATTTGACGATATAATAACTTTCACTACCCATATGTCAAACTTTTATTACAATATTTACTAAATCTTTAATATAATTCTCAACGTTCTGCTACTTATCTATCTCAAATTAGGCTATCTTAATATATATCTGAGCACTTATAACATATATGTGTAGAGATGGTAATCTGGACCGACTGATGATTGCTGGTTTAGCATGAAATACGTATATTGGTGATTATTTATTTTTTCGACATACATGTGTTTAAGTGTATCAGTGTTATGAGATAGAGTGGAGAGCGGTGGGTGGTGTGAAAGTCTGTGTTCATATACCCTATATATTATATATATATATTTATTAAATAATTTATTTCACCATTATTGTACAATTAATAATACGAGGTGAAACTATTCCACATAACAATTTGTTTAGGCTGAGGCTTTCAAAGTTTCGTTACTCCATAATTATAGCTGTGTAGACTGTCAACATAATTGTATGCAAATATATGCAAAAATATTTTTTTTATATTATCCATTTTCTGGAAATGGCAAAGCAAGTGCCTTTTCTATTTATAGATTTGGTGTCGCTGGTAATAAAACAAGCTTTTTTGATCTTTCTCTTGATGTCATTCCTCTTTATATATAATATATCAGCTTTGGAGTGTTCAAATCTATGGTTAAGCTTTTGGTGATGGTATATAAAACATCCTAAAAACTTACTCTTTAAAGAAATTCATGATAAAGGATATGTGAATCTCCTTACATTCAAAGATTTAGCAATTATTTGCAAATAAACTTAGTGGTATTGTCAAGCATTGGTGGTCGAGAGGTCAGCAACAGCTGCTTTACAAGCAGTTGTCCTGGGTTAGTGGGTTTGCTTCCTGGCTGATGCTATGACACATGAGAAAAAAAAACTTAGTGGTATTTCAAGGCACTCACACACGCCTCCAAATATTTTAGATCTTATTCATTTTTTATACCCAATCAGCTATTGTAAGTCTGAATTCTCATTCTGAGATTTAAACATATTTTTAAATAGGATTTTCGAACTATATATGAGTATATCATCACAATATATTCTATATGTAACACCACCATTTTTGCCCAACATTACTTGTTTAAAAATGCTAATAGTTTTATTGCTTGAGAGTTCATAAGAAGGTTGAGCACCAGATCCGTGAGTGTCAGAACTGATCCTGGGATCTCCTGATCCCAGGTCAGATGCACTATCCACTATGCCAAACCATCCAGGGTATTTGTTCTATAATATAGCATTTAATCACTGACATCATCAAATTGTAAAATAGGCAAAACTCACTATACATATTGCCACACACAGAAGCTAGAGTAATCAATGGATGCCAGAAGGCTTGTGCATAAAATCCCCATCTAGTGCCTGCTCATCCAATATCCCCAGACTAGTTTTTGGCTTGTGGCCTTCATCAGTGAGGAGCCTTGGATCTGAGAGCACTGCACCTAGATCTTAGGATCTAATGCAACCCTCCAGCAGCCACCTTTTATCTCCACTTAACTACAAAACTATAAGTCTTGAACTGAAAACACCTTAATGTTTTCAATCCAAGCCCATTGGCTTATATAGTCATAAGGGTCTGAACTCAGTTCAGCACCCATACATTTTGGTGTCTTGGTTCTTTAATAACCATAGCCACCACTATCCTATTAGGCAGGATTGGTTTTAAGCCAATAAATATCACATGACCACCACCTCTTATGCTTCTGTATAACTGTTGTTAAAACAGACAAAACTCACTATATGTATTGCCACACACAGCAAGCTAGAGTAATCAATGGATGCCAGAAGGCTTGTGCATAAAATCCCCATCTAGTGCCTACTCATCCAATATCCCCAGACTAGTTCCTGGCTTCTGGCCTTACTCTAGCTTGCTGTGGGTGGCAATACATATTTTTCCTGTTTTAACAACAGTTATACACAAGCATAAGAGGTGGTGGTCATGTGATGTTTATTATTATCAAATTGTAACAGCTCCATTCATCATCAAATCCACTGGTCAGCAGCTTTTTGTTTTGAAGAATTCATATCAATAGATGCTGTAATATCTTGATTTATAAATTTCCAAAATGACAATAATAAATTTTGATTTGAGCTTATTATATTATAACCTCATCAAATGAAGTCTTAATATAATTATCACTGGATTAGCAGAACTTAATACTTCTATAAACTCAAAAGTATACTCAATACCATGTTTACCTAACTCCAGTACTCTTCCAACCAACCAGCCATCAATTGAGAAGATTGCTAATAATAGCAACCAATCAAACTCTCTCTATACATCAGCGCCACCTAGTGCAAGCCACAAGCTAGAAACTAATCTGGAGATATCGAGTGAGAAGGCACTAAATAGGGACTTCACGCACAAATCTTCTTGCATCCATAGATTACTAAGGCTGCACTGGATGATATTATTGCAGGAAAAGTTTGTTACTGTTTTAACAGTTTGGGTAAGCGTAGGGAATGATAGTCATGTGATAACGGTTTTTACTATACATATATAGTACACACTTTTTTTTATTTTGTTGCAAATTAACGACTGAATATAATTCAATCTTTAAAATAAATATTTCAATCATTAAATTTTTACATTTTAATTGCTAATGGTGTTTTTACACTTTATAAATTATTTTTTAATTATTTTTTTTTCGAAAAAGAAAGCAAACTAAATAATTCATAAGCAAAAAAAAAAAAAAAAAGTAAAGCAAATAATCAATGTTAATTCATTCTATTGATTAAAACGCTTCGTTAGAATACATTTCTTTAGTTTACTTTTACAATAAATTTTGTTGTGAATTAACTTAAATTTTAGCTGCCAGCGGTTGTGAACGTGCTTCCGTGATTAATGGCTACATTTAACATATTAAACTTATAAAATACCTTTTAACAAATTAACTGATTTTCAAAATCTTGTTCCACTTTTGAATTTCCTGCTGTGGTTCAGTTTTCTTACAAAATAACTTATTACAGCGTAAGAGGAATTCGTAAAACAAAAAATTATTATTGCGAAAATTATTACTTATAAAAAAAACAATTGGGAAAAGGGCAGGAAAAAGTCGTGAGAACATATATATGCATGCGCGTATATCCCTATATAAAATAATATCTGATTGGTAACATATACCTAAGGAACAAATAGATCAATTTGGGATGCGTGTTTTCAGATTTAGTGCAATTTTTAGGATAATTAAAAAAAAAAAGTTTCACGCTTTACCATCAGGGGCGCTCCAAAAGCCAAAATGCACATTTGAAGAAAACAATGCATAGAACTTTTGGATTATAATAATAATAATATTTGTAATCCAGTTTACATGAACTTAATCATATTATTGTGATTACAGGATATACTATATAAAAAAAACTGTTTTTTTTTATTTCCAGATAATTTAGACAAATCTAGTTTTGACCAACAATATTTGAGAAACAATATATAAATTATATGTAAATGGAATTTTAAACAGAAATGAGATGCAATTAAATATTGAACACATTGGTTTCACAAAAAGCTGATGACATCTAGTTTAATTGACAGATACACATCTTGCAAGACTTTGGTTGATTTTTTAAAAAAAATCAAACATTGCTATATACAAAACTGTAAGTTTCTATAAATTTCTAATGTTAATAGTTTATATATTTATATAATATGTAATTAATTTACATTTATATATTTAAAATATGCATTTGAAAGTAAGCTTATTTAAAGATGAACACGTTAGTTAAATTAGTGCTAAAATTTTAATATTGGATTGACCATCATGAACTATTTAAGTAGAAATTGAATTGCTATAATTAATGTGATTTCAATTGGTTTTCCAAGCAGCTGATGATATCTGCTTTGATTGTCAAAAATATTTGTCCTGCAAAAGGTTAATTGATTTTAAACAAATATTGCTGTATGTAAAACTATAACTTTGTATAGAGGTGTAAATATAAACAGGTAAAACTCTCCATACAGTAGTGCCACTCAGTGCCAGCCAGTGTAATCAATGGATGCCAAAAGGCTTGTGCATAAAATCCCCATTTAGTGTCTACTCATCCAATATCCCCATACTAGTTTCTGGCTTGTGGCCATTGTCTCCTCACTGGTGGAGAAAAAATGTTATATGTTTTAGAGTAGTTTTCTTTTATTTTAAAATGCAATTTTGTAAAATAAAAAAAAAGGTTGCATTATATTTTTTTAAAAAAGAGAATGGGGTAGGGAAAGGTTTAAAAACTGTTCTTTTTAAAGAAAACTATCTTTGTTTTATATAGTAAAAATAGGTTAAAAAAATAAATGTTAGTGGGAACTTTTGAAAATGCAATTAATTAAAAAGATTACTGATTGAATTAATTAAAAGAAAAACATATAAACTATCTCATAAAAGTGATAGTAAATTAATATAAGAAAAATATTAGATAATGTAAAATGTAAAAATCAATTAGAGTAACAAAATGTAAAAATTAATTAAGAAAAAACAGATTCAAGTTGCAATCAAAATTAAAAATAATGATAAGAAATTAAAACAATGAGAGAAAAAAAGTATAAACAGTTGCAATTCTCTATTGTTATTCAGTCTGGTCTTTGATCTGTTATTCAGTTGGGTCTGCAATCTGTTAGGTCATTCTGCTGTTGAGTCTGTAAATCAGTCTCAACTGCATTTTGTGTTTGGATTATTCTGCTCTTTATTTTGTGATAGAATTAGTCTGGTCTTCAATCTGTAATTGTGCTCAGATTATTATTATTCATTTCAGACAGAATGCAGAATGCAGTCTTAGAGTTTCATTGAGAATCCAAATAAACAGAGATCCAGATATTTGGAAACTGTAAACACAGTAGTAAGTTATTCAATTATTGCTGCAGTAAACATCAATGCAAAAGCCACAGATCTAGCAACATGCAGTGCTAGACTGTGCCAGAGTGTTTAACAACTTCATGCCCTAATTATCAGAAAAATCAACTATACTTTCCTGGAAACAATGCCTGAAACAAATGCCTAAGCCCTAAAGGAGACACTGCTGCATACTCTCTCCCATTGTTGAGCCAAAAAATTGAACCTAAGCTCTGGAATCATCGATGGAACCAAAAAGTCAAACAGTTGGAAACTGACAATTATAAAAACCTAGGTAAAGATATTTTGATACTTGCCAATAGTCACTTTATATTTATTTCAAATGAACTTTAATTACCAAAGAACTATTATAAAATTTAGCCTGAAACTAATCATTATATTTCTTTATATCATATTGCTGACACACTGGAAAAGATAAATAAATATACATATTCGTGATAAACCAGCACTCGTTAGTTGGTCCAAATTTCATCTCCACCCATATATAATATATACAATCAATGCTCAGCTTATATGACATACATATATTGGTGATTATTTATCTTTCAACATGTATGTGATCATGTATGTCAGCAGTATGAGATAGCATGGATAGTTGAGGATCACATGAAAGTCTGAGTTCAAACCCCCTATATATTACATATTGGAGTACAGATATGAAAAAGCCTGTGCTGTAGAAAAAATTTATATTTCTTTATATAAAATATTATATAGTAATATTATATTAGACATATATGTGCTCGAATAAATATTAATGTTTGCTTAAGTATTATTTGGTCTATTCTCTCTCTCTCTCTTGTCACTGCAACATCATTAATTTCAAGTTATAAATTTTTTATGTAATGATTTAAGAGTATGAGCTAGCCTGGGATATGTCAAGTGCTAGATTGTGTGCCTGTTGTCTGAAGCAAGCTGACTATATAACATAGTTGGCTGGTGCCTGAGTTTGATCCTCAAAATATGTAAAATGCTTTGGATGGCAGGGTTTGAATCCAGCAGTTGAGATCGACTACAGTCTGGAAATGTGATCATGTTAAGTTTTGTATAGCCTGATCTGGCCATGGGTGTCATTGATGGCTATGCTATCAATGGTATTCTCCCTTTTGCTTGAAGGGTCAATCCATTCCTATAATATTAAAGTAAATGTTAAACTTATTAAAGTTTAGATGTCAAAAATTATTATAAAAGGTATTTAAACCCAGTTAAACAACACATATTCAGAAAACCTGCTTTAATATATATATATATATATATATATATATATATATATATTAAAAGTTTTTAACACGGATGAACCCGCAAAATATGTATTTTATATATTTAACCCGTGCAAATCTTCGTTTTAACATATATATATATATATATATATATATATATATATATATATTTAAAAAAGAGAAACAATGCATAACACTAGATAAATTTAATATAAAATAATTCTAATGCCCCATAGTGATATTATTCCAGCCACACCCTTGCCCTTTAAATATAAAAAAAACTCAAATTTTAGTGTAGTATTAAAATTTGATATTTAAAGGGGGTGTGTGATTAGAATAATATAGCTATGGTGTGTTTCAAATATTTTATACAATCAAAAAGGAAAAATCATCTCCCCCCTAGGCTCTAAACAAATAACATTTTATATGTTTAAAAAGAATTAGATATAGAATGAATTCACTTATTTAGCAAACATTTGATGTTTATAAGCTTAACCTTGTCAATATTATCAAAATTCAGAATAAACTTTATATATCAACTATATGAAAATATATTAATAATTATTAAATTAATAATTGATTATATAAGAATGGAGAGAAAATCTCTTTTTTAATAACATTGTTTTACTAGTCAAACAAAATTAATAATTGTGAATACAAAATTAGTA
The DNA here is from genome assembly GCA_028023455.1 of Epiperipatus broadwayi. Lineage (NCBI taxonomy): Eukaryota > Metazoa > Onychophora > Udeonychophora > Euonychophora > Peripatidae > Epiperipatus > Epiperipatus broadwayi. Next base: position 2,941,779 of record JAQFVV010000147.1, on the reverse strand, counting down.
TAGATTAATATATAGATAATTAGGGTAGTAAACCACCCTTTATCAGGATATTCATATACATATATTGAAACAGATAGAAATACATCATTATGAAGAATCAAAATACACAAGAAAATACACAAAACACTCACAATTGTGATTTCCGTTGAGTCAGGGAAAAGAAATTGTGTCTACCCTAAATCTCTTTTACTTTGATTTGCAGTATTACAGATTTGAGTAAAATCATTAATATTTAATAAAGGTAATAAACTTCTCAGAGTTTTATAAAAAATAATAATGTATACTTTTATTCCTGTTTTCTTTAATGTAAAAAATCTTTATAACTATTGTTTCTAATTTTCTAACTTCAATTAAGAAAAATTTAATTTATGTGATTAAAAACATGGCTAGAAAAATTATATAAAGTGGTTGAATATTAATTTATCTCAGCGTTAAATTAATAAATGCATGAGATATCAAATATGTTTATTCATTCCCAGATACAATAGTGTAAAAAGATTTTTATAATATACACCATCTTGTCCAATAATATTTCACATTTCAGATAGAATAACTATAACAATGAATGATCTATTCAAACCAGCAGAGTTTTACAAGTAAGTTTATTTTAAGTCTGATCTTTAATATTATAAATTTAAATAAAATGATGATGTTTATTCAAGAATGACAAAGAGAAATATTTAAAAATAACAACTATTTTATCGCAAAATATAAAATCAATAACAGGTACAAATAATGACAGTAATAAAAATTATATAACACATTTAAATAAAATATTACTGTCTATTTCCTAAACTAATTCGAATTCAGGATTTGGCAGGTGTTATATCATAATGTGTTGTAAAAACGATCATATTTTAAAAAATAGGTTGTATCAATCTATCATACAATAATCCTCAATTTAATACTGTGGGATAATAACTACTATAATAATAAAAATTAAATGTGATGAATATTTTTAATTGGTTTACTTTATCAACCAATCAATTATTTATAAACCTCATTTACAAATAAAAGATATATTTTCACTCTTTTAAAATAATCAAGTATAATTCATTGCTTTGCAAATATAAATGATAATTTTACCATAGCAGGCTTATTTATTTTTGCCTTAAGATCCCTTTCTGGGTTCAATTTTAGGCTTTAACATCAAGCAAATGCTACTTTGTCAACACAAAGTACAATAAAATCATTAGGCTACATATAATACACTAGTTAATAGTAAAAAAAAATATAATAGTAATAAGTATGTGTGATCTATGAAATATTTCTTACAGAATCACGTCTACATAAGAGTACCTCCACTTAATTTGAGGCATTAAGAAGACATAAGCATTATAAATAATTGATAACAACCATTTAATATAAGTTAAATAATTACTAACATTTTTTCAAACAAATCCACTAATCATAATTTCAAATAAAATATTACCTTTTACCCCAAAACTAAAATATATGAGAAAATCTTTATTTACAGTTGCAAAACATTGTAATATGACTTAACCAATAAAGTAGAAAGTACATCAAATAATCCATGTGTTTTATAAAACTATTCATTTTACTTTTAAAATATCCACTTTGGAACAGCGTAAAAATATGAACTAACATTTAATATGGTTTTTAATCCAAGGAAATTTTTAAACTGAATAATAACTTAGTCATTCATTATATTCTCTTATTCTTCTCTTTCACTTTCTTTGTGCATATCTTCATATAATCATATATATTACTTATAACACTTTTTCCATATACACTTTAATGCAACAATTTTTCTTAAAAACTTCTTTATTTTCCTTACAGTTTCAACTGTCCAGTAGTCTTCATCAGAGCTACAAGATTTGGATATGTATTTATATTATTCAAATCTTGTAGCTCTGATGAAGACTGCTGGACAGTCGAAACTGTAAGGAAAATAAAGAAGTTTTTAAAAAAAAATTGTTGCATTAAAGGGTATATAGAAAAAGTGTTATAAGTAATATATATCATTCATTATATCCTCTATTTTCTCGAAGGATCCGTAATTTATAAATAGCATTCACATATTTCTTTATAATTAATTATCCTCTTCAACATTACTCAAGTATTTTTGCATGGATAATCCTTAAATGTGATTATTTTAACCATGAGCACACATCCGTAGTTTTGTCTTGAATAACGATTTAATTCCTTTAACAGATTTTTTATCCTATCCAAAATCTTTGTGTTTAGCACTTTATTAACTCCAAACATAATGTTAATTCATTCATTTTTGAGCTTTAAATTCATTAGTTTAATAATTATGGTCTCATCACTGATAAAGCAAAGTTTATTGTCAAAGCTAGATGATTTTTATCATTTTCTAGATCAGAATCCGTTTCTGTAGAAGCAATTTTGTGTGAAGCATATTTTATTTTAAATACTATTATTTAAAATATTTTTTTTTTTATAACTGAAGATGAGATCAAATTCGTTTTCCTTGAGATTGACTAATATCCTTTTGTGTAATGAGGAGACCAATCATCGTATATAATGTTTTAAGGAAAAATATGTCCAGCAACTTGTTTTAAATTTAGAAAATACAATTCTTCAAAATTTATCAGCTATTAATCATTGTTATTCCATTGCTGATAATCCAATGATTTCTTAATAATGAGACAGCAATTCCACCAGTCAATATGTCTATTTTATATTAGAAGGTAACTATAACAAATGAGATTACTTGAAATAAAAATTTTTATGAATTAATTTGTTGGTTGTTTTGGGTTATTCTATTGTTGACCATGTCTCTTGAGAAGTGGTCAGATGCCCAGCCAAAACACCTGCCCAGATTATTGCTTCAGCCTGAAATCAGGTTGATGAAAAACAAAATGGCTACTACATTTCACATATTTATTTATTTTTTTGCAAAATATAAATAACTATTGTCTTTTACAAATTTGCACAAATTGATAAACTGTACTTTTATAAATTGGGTATTGATAGAAATAACTTAATATTATAAATATGCCTCTGTGTTTAAAAAGGAAGATTTTTTAAATGTGTTTTACCAGTTCTTACTTATGGATCTGAGACTTGGATACAAGAAAAGAGCAATACAGGGACTTCAAACCACTCAGTGAAGTATGGAGAGATATATATTAGGAGTAACAAAAAGAGATCAAAAACACAATACATGGGTAAGAGAACAAACAGGTGTTATTGGCATCATTGAAAGGATTAAAAGATTGAAGTGGAGTTGGAATGGACATATTGCTAGAAGAGATGATAATAGATGGGCAATTGAAATATTAAACAGGATTCCAAGAAATTGGAAAAGACCCAGAAAGAGACCACATGTGAGATGGGTGGGTGAAATACGGAAATATGTGGGAAGGATGTGAAGAAGAGAGAATAGAAATAAGAGAAGATGGATTGAACTTGGAGAGATCATCATCTTGCAGTAAATTAATAATGGTTGATATTGATGATACAGATATTTGTAAATTTAAGTTTTAAACATTAAAATGTATTTCAAAAATTGATTTTAAAATGTATTATATAATAAAAAGCAAACCAAATAGTTGGGTGCCAAATAATTATGTTTTGTAGTAATATATTAGCCAAAATTACCATTACCATATTTACTTTTCCAAAGATATTTTGTTCATTTACCATGTATATCCATCATTTTTATTTATTTAGTTTAGTTCTGTTTTTTTCATTTCTTCAATAGCTAGTTTGATAACTTCCAATGATTGGTAATTCAGATACTTAGGTATTAGTCCAGTCTGGAAGTAAGATTTTACTTATCAGTCCAGCAACATTTATTTGGAAAAATGATGATTTGTAACTTTATTTACTAGAAATGATACCATTGTCTACTAACATGCATTTATGTATTTTTGTGAAAAATTATCTTCCACCATTTAAACTTATAAAAACTTTTTACGGTGAAAAATGGCCACCTATAACTTTATTTAGTGGAAATGAAACAAACATACATTTACAAACTTTTAACAATCTAAATTTATTATAAGTGGTAGCCAACCCCCCAAAAATTAATAAAACATATATATATTTTCATATGTCAAATGCATTGACTGGGAAGAAAACTTGGGTCAACTGCTTGGAAGGCAGCTATGCTAACCACTAAGCCACCAATGCTTGACTAAAACATATATTTAACCACGAAATTCTACCAATTTACAAAATGTTTTTTCTTAGCATCACTTCTGTGGACTTAACTTTCTTGCCTAGAACCATGTTCCATTATGAATGGCTATTCATCAATCCTGAACGAAACATCGTCCTGTTTGCCTATAAAATTAGCAGCAAAAACAACATTTTGACTAATAATTTTCTCCTCCTTGGAATATTATCTAATATTCACCTACAAAATTAATTCATTTTCTTTTTAGAAGATTGTAATTGTGTTTAATTTGGTCATTATGTACACATTTGTTTGTGCTGGTGACTTTCATCATCTGTGAACCAAGATGTAAATACCTTCAATAGACATTTTTATGTTTTTTCCATTCATGAAACCAATTTTCCTAATAAGTTAATAAGATAATTATTGATCTTATTCTTGGGCTATGAACCCAATTTTTTTTATTCTTGTATCAGGTTAAACTGTTATTACAGAGGAGACAATTTTATTGTTTTGTTTTAAGGATCGTTCAGGAGAAAATTTAGTCAGGGAAGAAAATCCATTTTTTTTCATTATTTTTCATCTACTGTTTTCTTAAATGAATATAACATTTTCTCTCTAACTCTGCATTCTATTTATCTTTTTATGCTAGAATTTCTAAAACTTTACTGTCTTATATTGGAATGCAAGTAACAATAGACTATTTATATTAATATCTTATAAATATTTTCATTATATAAAATCAAATCATTTTGATTTAATATTATATTATGTTTTATAGAAATTTACGAAATAAATAAATATGCAATAAATATTTTTAATTACTATTATCTTATTAATTTATTCCATATTGGTTAAATATTAAAACCAACATGTTTGTTGTTGTTTAAGGAAGACAATATAAAAATAGTACTATCCTGGCAAATATACTAAAGACTATATTCAATAAATATCTAAAAAAATTAGTGTGAAGACCAGAAACAACTAATTGTAAAACTAATAATCTGTTTACCAATGCCAAACAGACTAGTTTTCCGATTGTGTTTTTGGTCTTCACATTAGTTTTCTTAGATATTTATTGAATATGTTCTTTAGTATAATTGCCTTGATAAGGACACATAAGTATCGAAAGCACTTGATATTATTTGAATTTATATAGTACTATTTTTATATTATCTCTGTTAAACAACAACGAACGTATTGATTTTAATATTTTACAATTAATAACAAGAGGAAATTAATTTATTCCATATTGGTTAGTTTTTGTTGTTGTTGTTGTTGTTGTTATTATTATTATTATTATTATTAAATATAATAATGCGTTTTTATATATTGATACAATTATTTTCGAAAATATCTAATCTTTCTATATATATTTTTTCTGTACCTTATTAGGAATAAAAGGTCAAGTAGATAAAGGGTTAAGATGTTAGTATTATGTTGCGTACATAAACTAAGGTTTGGAGCTAAACAAATTCTTACTTAGCTTAAATAGAATTAATTCTGTTTACTGTTGATTTTACTTTTATTGATTTGATTTAATTTAGAACTTCAAAATATAATAATTACATTAGAAATTACATATTTGTGTTTTGAAAATTTTAAATTACCCATATATATATATAGCAGAAGAAAACGGCGTATACATGTAATTTTCTGCTTGGCAATTTAACAGAATTCTGTTAAATCATTTTCATCTTCTTTATCATTACTGGATAAACAAATAAATGTAAAATGATCTATTACAGTTGTGGTTCAAATATATATATATATATATTAGAGATATTGGTTGCTATATTTACTGTGAATGTTTAGGTGGTTACTGGTTGGAAACTAATTATATATATATATATTGTGAGGCAACCATTCTAACAAGCATTTAAGAAAAGACTGAAATTGACTACGTACAAGATGTAGTCGATTTCATCTTTGTTTTAAATATTTGTTTGATTGGCTATCGCCGTCTCTCTCTATATGTATATATACACACACACACTCTAAATTGTCTCTACATAAATATAAGGACATAAATGTAAATGATCTTTTGTTATTGCTTAGTCATTTAGTAACAACAAAGCTAGTAAGATAGATTTAGCAGATAGTGTATTTTGTTTTCAAAATCAAAAATTACGCACACACACATATATATATATTGTGCCAAGGCCAATTTGGCACATGTATATAAAATAATTTTGTCTAAAAAAAATTATTAAAATAAAAAAAAAATCAAAGATTAAAAGTGGGAAGGGGTTTTTCTTAAAGTCAAACTAAAAGTGTTATAAAAGAAAGTAAAGTTTTTCTAAATTAGTATTCGTAAAAATAAGTAATTTAAAATTTAAAAAAAATAGAAATCTCTTTTTATTCAAACTTATTATAATAAATTATATATGTGCATGCAAGTGTAAATAAATGTATGCGTGTTAGAATAATATTAAAATATATATATATGTAAATGAAAGTTAAAAAAGAAATTATATTTGGAAAACACAGCGATGGCTATTAAATTAAATAAAGATTTAAAAAAACCACACCAGCGGTGGACTACTAATTAAAGATATGAAAACAACACGTTTTAAAATAGCTACTACTAATTAAACAATCAATCAAAAACACGTCATAGGATTAATTACCAATGGAATTTCGACAACACCTAGTGCATCTATTGCCGGAGGATATTAAAATGAAAATAATTCAGATAAATAAATAGCCAGATTTTTTTATCAGAGTTCAGTTTTTTTCAGTCTAGTTTGCAGTGACAGTCTTGTTTCATTTGAGATAACAGTGCATTTCTATTATGTATTCAGAAACAAAAATGCATTGTTGAGCAGCTTTTGGAAATATACACTCATGCTTCAGCCTTTTTAGTCCAACAAGATCATAAAAACCTGCCGGTGAAATAATGTCTGCATAACAACTCAGAAATCCTCCGTCAAACGTTCAACTATCTTCAAGAATAAAGCCAATGGATTCACATAAAATCTCTTCAAGAAACATCCAAATCTAACCGGTTAGATATAATCCATCAGAAGCAGCAGAATCAGCCAACAACAAGCAATATCCACATTCCAAAAATCCTAGGTAAACATTTATTTATTATCATTTATACATAGTAGCCACCACTGTAATTCATTAATCCTACCGAGTAAAGTAATTGGAACTCTTAAGCATGCATAAAATGAACTATTAATGTGCATGTGTGTGAATGTGAGATAATTTAACGATGTCACATATTATTTATGCTTTTCACCAGATATGTGTTATAATGTGTTACTTTAAAAATGTGCATGTGTTAAATTAGATTTATAAAGATGTTTAAATTTAGTCAATTAATGTGGCATAATAAATTATCTTTAAACTTAATTAATGTTAATTAAAATAAAATGTCTTCAAACTTAAACTTTATTTGTCAGTCAATTCTTTTTACCAACCTTTTTATTAATTCTTTCCACCACTAATTTTGTATAATTTTGTTATTATAATAAAATTAGACTGAGCTAGTTTTAGGGAATGTTTCGAGCACTGGATTATGAGCCTACTGCCTGAATAAGTTAGTCATCAGACTAGCTGGTGCCCTGGGGTTTACCCTGAAACAAATAAAGTATTTGGATAGTAGGGGTTTGAATCTAGCAGCCAAGATGGGCCATTGTTGGTAGTTAAAGCTATCAATAAGATCTCCCATTTTGCTCGAACATGCCGGTTCGTCCCCGTAACATTTATAAGATTATAAATGTATTAGGAAGGAGTTTGAAACTGGCCAAAACTTATATATATATATGTATAAGTAAGTGGTTTCAGCAGTTTGACTCGGTACAATATATATATAAAACCAGTCAATATTTAGACAATTCCAATATCAATAACAATCAACAATGTTAAACTATTGTCAAGGCCTCTATTTATTAATCTTACATATATATATATACATATCATCGTTTTGAACCATTATCAATCTACTACAGGATGGAGATCTCTCCAAGTTCAATCCATCTTGTCCAATCTCTAGCCTCTCTTTTTCACATCACCCCAGCACCTTTCCTCATTCCATCAATTCATCTCACATATAGTCTCTTTCCAGGTTTTTAATAATCTCTTAGAATCCAGTTTAAAATTTCAAATGCCCATCAATTAATATTTATTTTGGCAATATCTCCAGCCTAACTCCATTTCAGTTTTTTAATTCTTTCAATGATGTCAGTGACACTTTTTTGTTCTCTCACTCATGTATTTGGTTTTTTATTTTTTCTTGTTACCCTAGAATACATCTAGCCACACTTTGATGAGTGGTCTGAAACCTCTGTATTGTTCTTCTGTAAGGTGTTCAAGACTCAGATCCATAAATAAAAACTGGTAACACATTTATTAAAGATCTTTCTTATCAAACACATAGGCATATTTTCTTTAATATTAAATTATTTCTATCCAAAAGCATTCCTAATTTAATTTTATAATTAGTTTCACCCATTATGCTTCCATCTGCAGTAATAATCTGACTAAGATATTTGTAGTTGTTAACTTCTTCTAACTCATCATTATCAATCTTTATTTTCATCTTATGAAAAAATCCATTGACATTACTTTAGTCTTCCTAACATTTACCTTTAATCCTAATTTCTTACTTTTATCTGATAATTCTTGCAATATTTCCTGAAGCTATAAAGCATTGTTTGCAAAAGTAATTACATCATCTGCAAAATATAGAAAATTTAAATAATCTCCATTTACTTTTATTCCATTAACTTCTTTTTTAATTCACAAAATACTTTTCACAAAATTAATGCTGTATAAAGTTTTGGAGATATAGAGTTACCTTTTTGTATAAGCAATGTTAAACTTCCTAGTATCATTATGTAATCTAATTGTTGTTGTTGTATTTTTATAATTATTCTTCAGAATATGACAATATTGTGGGTCTCTACCTTGATCAGCCAGTGCTTTAATCACCGAAGAAATTCTTGTAAAATCAAATGTCTTTTCATAATTGCAAATTCAAAGCATAATGGTAACTCATATTTATTGGTCCTTTCTATATTTGGATATGGCACACTGTATTAAAACCATTTTTAAATAAATATAAATTCTAGTCACTTAGTTTAAAACCTTAAATAGTTTGATCATCATACAATAAAATAAACTGACTGATTATTCTGCAAAACTATCTTCTTATCCATTCGTAAAGTGCCACCAATAGTTCAATGTAAATACTATAATAATTCTTTTTATATTAATGTTAAATCTGCTAATTTGGTATTAAAGTATCAATACTTAACTCATAGGCTCGCTTTAATTCAGCCTATTTCAATGCCACTAAGACATTAAACAAGATAGAGTTATAAACTCATTTTATTATTTAAAGCTTCAATAATACATTAATCATTTCAAATACGTATTTACTGTTCTAAGAAACATATGTAAATAACCCTGGATAGATGTAAATTTCAATTATTGAGTAGATTGAGTTAACAAAAACTTTCATGCTGACTAAGGATGTCTTTTTAACTGAAAAGAGATCTCTTATTTCTAACCATTCATAGCTCTCTAGGGGTTAGAAATAAAAAAAAAAACTTTTCATTTCTAAGTAAACCCCAGTCAAAAGTTTATTGTGGTGTATTAGAACAATTGTTATAATAGCATTGCCAGATGGTTGTGCTTTAGTCAGTTGATGAGAGAGCATTCCCAAAATGTTTACCTGCATCTGACTGTTTGGTAAATTTTTTATGTTTATGTAATATGGTCATAAAGCATTGGATTGTTCCTGGTCTTTATATCAATCCATGTTTTTATATAGTTTTCTTATAACAATTATTTATCTAATTATAAGTATATTAAAATGTAAACATTTATAAAACAAAGACATAAACATAGTATAATAATGACTCTACTACCTGCTATTGTGTCACCTTTACTCTCAGATAATATCAAGTGAAATCTGGTCAAAAATATCAGTACACCTGGGTCTCATTTTATACGATAGATAGGTTCCTCAGAAAACATGCACAAAAGAAATCGTGCAAAAATAGACGTAACTTACCTTGAAAAAGGGGGGATATGGACTGTGATTTTTCAAAACTCGCGTAAAAGCAAAGCACCAATGTAAAATTTACTTTAAAATTCGTGCAAAAAAAAAAATAAGGAAATAAAATATGATTAATAAAAAATTTCAAATTTGAAAAAAATTGATACAAGACAAACTTTTTTTAACTATAATATTTAATTTTATTCAAAACAATATATTTTTATGCATAATTTACAGTAATTTATATTTTTTTATACATGTTTTAATTATTATCGCTATTTTCCGGTAAACAAGTTCATTTGCAAACTGATAAAAAAATCAGATTCTTCACAAGATGAAATACAACTAGCACCAACATCACTCTCATGTTGTGTTAATTAAATGGTTTTCTGGTGACAATGTAATTAGTAATTAATCTAACAACTAAAAATTAAATTCTTATTTTTGTCTTTAATTTTCAATTTTAATTGTGCCCACTGCTATTACTCATCTTTTAAAAATAAACTTGTGGACACTAAATGATTAATAATTGATTAAACATTCTTTTTTAAAAAGCAAAAACAGAATGTGATTTAAAATGCAAAATTAACATGCACAATATTTGAACAAATTTACATTATAATCTTGTAAAATTTAATGTGTGTATACATAAAATGTGGAAATCATGATTTTAATTTCATTATTGCATAAAATCTTACTACTATAAAGCACTGAAAATATTGAAATTACAAGTTGAAAGTCGAATTTCAATAATGTGCTATTACTTTCAATATAATGTGAGTGCGCAAAATTTATTATTTAAAGTAATAGCGCAATATCGGAGTTCGACTTCCGGTGAAACACGAATCGCATAACTTCAAAATCGTGTTAAATAAGTCTGCGTAAAAAGAGACCCAGGTGTACTGTAATTCTAATAACAAGAAACCTTACATTCACTTATAGAAAACATACTCAATTTTGCATTTTTTAAATTAAAAATTTGTTTTGCTGTAAATTTTCCTCTCATTAGCAATAAAATGCAAGTGTAAACATTGACATTAGTAATTTAATTGTAATTTTTCACAAGAAAATCAATCTCCACACATGCACTGTTTTAACAAATTGTGCTGTATAAAAATAAAAATATTTATTAATGTAAATTGCAATAACTTCAACAAAACCTCCAACAAAAAAGCTATTATAGTTTAATGAGAAAACTTGTTTAGCCTCAGGGATTGTTAATTAATAATAGTAATTGGTAGTTTCATGGCACTATCCAAGGTTATAAGTTATCTCTGTTTACATGGATAAAATCTCTTCATTTCTATTCTTTATTATAATAACATCCATGGAAATATTTAATTCAATCCTTATATATATATATATATATATGTTATTAAAATTGTATATATATATATATATATATATATATATATATACAATTTTAATAACACTTTAAAATACATAATAGCTATTATGTATACAGACTGAAAATATTTAATAAAATATATTGAAAAGCTAATTCTAATTGTCATATTGTAATAACAAGTTACATATAAAACTTACCCTAGGTGGTTGCACACTTTTCTGTAGACATAATTAAATATTTTCAATGCTAAATATTAAATATCTATGGTTTATTTAATTTTTATTAAAATTATTAGAGTTTATATTGTAAACATTATTTGAAATTATAAAATAAATTGATTACCTCTTTACAAAGATCATCAGTAATATAAAGGTTTACCTCTTCTAGTAACAAGGATTGATTTATTATCCCTTATAACAAGGTGGGACTTAACAATAGCAAAATTCATATAGTATTCCTCTTAGTGCAAGCCATAGTAATCTATGATTACTATGTTTTGTACTGAGTGGCACTACTGAATGGATAGTTTGCTAGTGTTATTAATAGCTTTAAAAGCATAGATGATAATGGTCATATGAATGTGGGAGTTAGATAAATGTAAATAGTCTTTTTGTATAATTAGTGAATTTACTAGTATATTCTTTGTAAATTTATTAAAATAACTAATAAATATAGTTTGTGAATTGTTATATTGGATACGATTTTCCTTAGATATTGTTCATATAAATTAAATATTTTTAAACATTAATTGTGATGTAAACAAAGAAATGAATGAGGTTATTTCCACATAATGATGAAAAGTAATTGTTACCAGTGATGTTGCTATGTAACTATCAATTACTTGCTCTAGTAACCCACAATAGTGTTTTGTCTTGAATATATTTCGAAGTAAAATGAGATCCTATGTAGTGTAATTTTCATTACACCACTCTTTCACAAGGTAGGGAACGTTTTCTCTCCATTTTTAACACCTTGTGGAGAGATGTAATGATAATTATATGATCAAAGACATGAAAAAGATCTATGATCACCAAAATGCACATTTCACATGAAATCACAACTCATCACTTGGTCCAGACCATAGTCTCTTACATGTACATCTTGGAGATCATTGATCTTTTTCTCATATCTTTGATATTATGTTTATGATTACATCCCTCCACAAAGTGTAAGAGTAGATAGAAAACATTCTCTACCTTGCATGAGGGTGGTATAATGAAAATTACACTCCAGAAATATTATTCATTATTGGATAAGCTCTAATCTAATGAATGACTAATAACAATTATTAAAAGGAGATCCTCTTATTTCTAATCATACATAACTCTCAAGCAGGATGAAAGAATATTTACAGAATATAATGAGATGAAGTTTTTATAAGTCATTATGCCTATACAAATATATAGATGGGTTGCAAGTATGTGTTCAATCCAATTATTCTTTCCTCTTCCTAATTTTTTAAATAAATTTATATATTTATCATTTATGTTTTTGCCATTTCCTCATTACTGATTTTTTAAAAAAAATTATGAATAGAAAAAAAAAATATATTTCAACTGATTTTCTGAAAAAACCCCAGAAAATGTTGCAGAGAACTGAAAAAATACTCTATCTTTTTAAAGAATGAATAGCAAAATGGGGTAAAAAGCTTTTTAATTTAAAAGAACAATTGTATTTGAATTATAAGAATTGACACGGAGAAAAAGAGAATGAGAGATAGAAAATATGACTATTATATTTAAAATAAAAATATTTTAAATTAATAAAAATCTATCTGCATAGTAAACTACTGCATGAAGACCATAGATTGTCAATAATGGATATGAAAAAAATATCAGTTACAAAAATAATGGAGCATTAAAAATAATAATTTACTAGATTAACTTCAAATCAAATTAAGCAAATAAAGAATGTAGAAAATGATACATGTGTATACAATGAATCAAGAATACATTCTACTAAAATGCACAACAAAGAATGATAAAGTTACACACACACACACACACACATATATATATATATATATTGTAGCCTTTTGATTTTGCTACATTAATTCATAAATGTATAAAACAATCATTTTTCTAGAAAATTTTAAATTTTATCAGCAGTTACTTATAATATAGTATTTTTATATCTAAGTAAATTAAAATATGTTTATTTGATATAAAGTTAAGTTAATTTAAAGTAATATTGTTTAAATTTAATAACAAAGTTGATATATCAAGTAGTATCTATAGTTAAATACTAGTAAATAATTATTATACTTATCTAATATAATGTGAAAACAATAATCTTAATGTAAATAAGTCAATTATTTTATATAGTGCGATGTTTATTTTATAAACTATTATTTCAAACAGCATTAAACAGTTGCACATGCACTTTAGATTTTTAAATATAAAATGAATGAATACTAAGCGTTTGGGTTCGAAAAGGTAGATGGCCATTCTATCTTTTCCAAAGACTTTATCATATGGTTGTTGAAGTGTTAGTATTCATTCATTTTATATTTAAAAATCTAAAGCACCTATGCAACAGTTTAATGCTGTTTAAAATTATAGTTAATAATCTTAATGATAGAGATTAACAATATATAATTATTAACAGTTGAATTTAAAAGTATTATTTAGTTATCTTAAATTATAAAAGGATGATGTAATAATTATGGTATGCAATGTGTGTTAATTTGTGTGCACACACATTTTTGTTAAAATTAATTAAGTTTACTTCCTTGTTGCTGAAAAATTGGTTTATTATTTGTATCAAATTTATGTTGCAATTTATTGTTGTATCTATTTTAAAATGTATCAAAATTATTATTATAATTACATAACCAATAGTTTTTATATTTCAAATTTAAGTGTAACAAAAAGTATTTTATTTAAAAGTGTATTTAAAGATTGTATTTAAATAAAATTTCAAATATTATTTAATAAGATTTATTATTAAATTATTATTATTTATTTAAAAAAGCTAGACTAAAATAATTATCATGAAAATTTCTGTATGGGATTTCATTGACCAATCAGGTAAGGGTCAAATATGGCTATAAATACAGGTGATTAAGAAGAAAATCAGTTGTCTGTTAAAATTTTTAAAAATTAATGAAGTAAAATTTGAGAAATAAACTATTCTTTATAGCTTAAATTTTAAATTGCAAATTTCTTTAAATTTTATCATTTTGTTAGTAAAGTGTTAACAGTAATTAAAAAAAATATGAAGAATAATTTACGAAGTTTATTCAACTTGTTTAATATGGAATAAAACAAGCAATATTCCTTGTCAGTGCTGCATAAAAATTCAACTAGAAACTATGATGATGGATGGCGAAAATACATGATAACATACAGAAATGCTGTTAGCCAGAGAACTATTCTGGAGAGCATGTCATTTAAACCAAAGAGCAACATGAAGTCATAAGGATTTTTTTTAGTCATATTCATATATTGTTTGTTAAAGAACAATTTTATTTATTCTTAATATATAACAATAAGGATAATAGTCTTTTGTTTGATAAAATTATTAATATTTGCTATCGGAAATATATTAAAGACTTTTTCTGAATTTTTATTCAGTTTAAGCAGAAAGATGATTTAGTAAAAATGAATTTATTGTTTACTAGTTCATTATGTTTTTAATATAAGAAATATATACTAAGCTGAAGGAAAATTATATAATTGAATAATGTTTGTCAAGTATTTTACAAGTTATTTGAGTAATAAATGTGAACTATTATAAGAAGAGATATATAAGTTATGAGTTGACTATAAAAGGAGGATGTTCTAAATGAATAATGCAATTAAAAATATTATTACAAATTATTGGTATGCAAATGCATACACATAAAAGAAGAATTATAAAATTGGATGAACTTACTAGTGATATTGTTAAAATTATTCGTAATGCTTCTAGATAAAAAAATTGGAGAAGTTTTGAATTAAAAGTCTTTTAAAAATAAGTCATTAAATGTGGTCTGAGGAAAGACTTTTTAAATGTGATAATTATTTTATTTAAATAACAAATGCTTATTAATAACTTGTGTGAAATTTGCTTTGTTAAGGAGATAAATTGAACAAACTTTTATTATATAAGTACTTTTTATCCTGCATTGATGAGCAACATTTTTAATAAATTTTCCCATTGATATTTTTGCACGTATGTTGCACAAAGTTAACAGCATATTGGGGAGAAAGAAGGAAAAATCTCTTTAGTTGAATGAATATTGTTGTTATAGTAACAAGTGCTTTCCCTGAAATTTCAGCTTGAAGAAAAATGATAAAAATACTTATTAATTTAAAAATCATATGTATCATTAGATTTAAGATGTACTTCTAGGATTCATAATTTTATATTTAATATTTGGTATAAAAAAAAAATTAATATTTTTCTTTTAATAATAATAAATCTATAACATTCAACAAGGAAAGATCAGCATAATAATCATAGGGATATGATTAAGATAAAATTTTATTTAGTGTATTTAAATTTTAATATTGGTATTTATTTGAGTGATAAATCAGATAAATGGAATATTATATTTCTGTTTATTTATGTTAAAATAATTTGTTTTAGAAGTATGAATATAAATGTTATATGCTGGATCTGTTTAGATACTATATGCATAAATGATGTCTGAATCATTTTATAAAGAATTTAAATGAATGTATCACATGATCACATTTCCTATACTAGCACATTAATTGTTGATAAACAGAGCAAAACTCTCCATACAGTATTGCCACCTGTGCTAAACAGAGTAATCAATGGATGCCAGAAGGCTTGTGCATAAAATCCCTATGCAGTGCTCTCAGATCCAAAGCTCCTCACTGACGAAGGCCACAAGCCAGAAACTAGTCTGGGGATATTGGATGAGTAGGCATTAGATAGGGATTTTATGCACAAGCCTTCTGGCATCCATTGATTACTCTGTTTAGCACAGGTGGCAATACTGTATGGAGAGTTTTGCTCTGTTTATTAAATGAATGTATTTATTATAAGCTAAATATTTGAAATGATTTGTTTGTGCTATATTTAATCTTCTTGATGATTTAATGAATGCTATGTACTGAATTTTACAAATTATTTTTTGAAGAGATGTTTTAGAATTTCGTTGCGATGTTGTAAGGGGTTATACAGTGTTGTATGATAGACAATTAGTGGTTTGGTAGAGTAGTCTTAGGAAATCATGTAGTGAAAGGGATCTTTTGAATATTAATTATAATACAGTTAACATAGGTCTGTAAGTTTTTAAGATTTGTGGACAGTAGCATTTCTTTCCATAAATCAGTGAGTGCTCAGAGAGAAACCCTGATAGGAATTTAAAATAGACACAAGAATATATGGCCTTAAACTCTGAATCTACATTTTCATTGTTTTTTCTAGTTCTTGTAGTTTTTAATCCCTCACTTTTAATCATTACTATCATCACTGGTTCCTATGTCATGATTGTTTATTGTTAAAAATGTATGGAAAATAATAGCTAGACACTTAAATGATATTTAGAATTTTTGTTAGGTAAGAAGAGCAAAATATTAAACAAATGATGTATAAATAGAGTGTCAAATAAAGTTTGGGGGAATGTTTTGATATTCCAAAAATATTCTGAGAGATCAAAAAGTTTTAGTGTTTATATTAAAGTAATATAAAAGGTACAAATGAAAGTAGTAATTGAATATGATGAACATCGTGAAATATGAAATGCATAAATACCTTGTATTTTTTAATCTAATAAACATCACATGATCACCAGTTCTTATGCTTGCTTATAACTGCTATTAAAACAGGCAAAACTCTCCATACAGTATTGCCACTCAGTGAAAGCCAGAGTAATCAATGGATGCCAGAAGGCTTGTGCATAAAATCCCCATCTCGTACCTACTCATCCAATATCCCCAGACTAGTTTCTGGCTTGTGGCCTTTGTCAGTGAGAAGCCTTGGATCTGAGAGCATTGCACCTGATCTTAGGATCTAATGCAACTATCCATTGATTACCCTGGCTTTCACTGAATGACAATACTATATGGAGAGTTTGCCTGTTTCATTAAAATCATAGAAGAATTTTTTTGATTCTATGAAAATGTTAAATTATTTAAATAAGTAATCTAAAAAATGCTAGAGTATTTTAATAAGTATTCAGTTTCAGGTAATATATATTATTACTTCATGATAGAAAATATCTGGAAGTGGAAATTACTTATCTTTTATGTAAATATTTTTTTTTGAATGTAATTATTTTGGATTTGAAAATGATTTAATTTTGTAAATAACATATTTATAAATTTTAAAAATTTATATTTGTTATAATAAATTGTTAATGTTGTTTTGGATTAATCTAATGTCTTGAGAGTTTAAAACAGGCAAAACTCACTATATATATTGCCACACACAGCAAGCTAGAGTAATCAATGCATAAAATCCCCATCCAGTGCCTAGCTTGCTGTGTGTGGCAATATGTATAGTGAGTTTTGCTTGTTTTAACAGCAGTTATACTCAAGCATAAGAGGTGGTGGTCATGTGATGTTTATTGTCTTGAGACTTTCTTTTCTTGTTGTGTTCAAGTCATTATAAATCATCCTAACCACCCATATGTATTATAAGAATTGCTTATATCTTGGTATAATTGCACATAAATTAAAGAAAATAAAGTATGATTATTATATTATGATTATTGGAGATATTATATATTAAATCTTAAGAATTGTATAATGCAAATTTTTATTATCTTATTTAATATTATAAAAAAGCTTGATATTTTTAAAAATTCCATATGGAGAATACAATTACAAATACAATGCATATTATTCAAATGGTTGTCAATCTCCAATAATGTGCTATTTCTTAAATATTATAAATCTCCACGCACTCTCGCACCGGTAAGAGTTTAAAAACTTGAGTGAATGACTTAAGTTTAGAGCATACATTCTATATACTCCAACTCTTACAGCCCATGCTTAAATCAGGGCTTGAATCTATTGTGTGCCTGATATTATAATCAAATATTCAATTGCACAAATTTATTTAACCCATGGCAGGAGAAAGACAGTGTCTCATTTTTAACCACCTACGATTAGACAAACATGCATAATAAAATAAAAGTATCTTGGATTTATTTAGGATAATAAGTATTATTTGTAGTGGTTTATAATTTTAATTTGCTTTAGCTGATTAGCAAATTAGTTAAATGAGTTTAGAAATAAGAATTATTGATTAGATTTATTTTATTGATTGTTATTGTTTTTTATATAGCTAGGTGTATGTAAAATCCCTCATTAAATGCAGCTATATTAATTACTGTGTTAATTGTAAAATAATAATACGAACCTGAGATTAAGATTATAGTTATGTTATGGATTTTTTTTAAAGAAATGATATATTATTTTATTAAGTAAATTAATGTGGAATAGTTTAGTACTTTAAATTAATTTTAGCAATGTTAATTATTATTTATTTTAATATGTGTGTCCTGGGAATATTACTTATAGTCTAGACAAGAAGGTAGGTGTGATTTTAAACAGGCAAAGCTCTCCATACAGTAGTGCCAACCTGTGCCAACCAGAGTAATCAATGGATGCCAGAAGGCTTGTGCATAAAATCCTTCTGGAATCCATTGATTACTCTGGTTGGCACAGGATGGCACTACTGTATGGTGAGTTTTGCCTGTTTAATAACAGTTATGTGCTGGCATTAGAGATGGCAATCATGTGATGTTTAGGAGTGATATTCCTATTCCATTGGGGATATATCTTTTTGTAGGTATATTCTTAATGTTAAACTAACTATGAATATTACTAGATGCTTTTAATTATGAGTCTCAGTGATTTTAATATTTAATTGGACTGTTTGTAAGAAGATTGAGCTAGTAGTTAAATTAATTCAATTGTTAATGAGCTGGTATTTAAATTGATCAGTTAATAAATAGATTATTAGCTTGGTAGTAGTTTACTAGGTTTATAAGAAGTCATTAATCAATTAGTGAGCAATGATGATGATGATGATTATGATTATTATTATTATTATTATTATTATTATATTCAGATGAACTATTTATTATATTATTATAGTTAATATAGTGGATACACATCCACCATCTATTCATCACAAATTTAATATTTTTTATTACAATTAATCTTTATTATGACAAATCAGGTTAAAAATTGTAATTTTACTTAGTATGCTCTCTCCCATCCATTGTTGTCATATTTTTTTCTTTTTACAGTATCATAAAAAGTTATATTAATATATATTTCTATTTTATTTTATGAAAAAAATCTGCAGAGCATTTTGGCACAAAAATTGAATTTTGTTTGCTGTATATGGTATTACAGAGAGCTCACTGTCCATCCCCCTTTACCTTATATGGTTCTTGAAAAGCCAACTGTCAATCCCTGCCATTGTTGAGTAGGAGTTTCTGTCAATGTCAAAAATCACATGCAAAATGTTTTACTCCTTTGTAATAGATTTTGATCATGAAAAATAAATTTTCCAAAATTATTTACATTCATAATTAATTTTTTATAGTATATTGACTAATACCTGTTTAAATGTAGACTTTTATTTAAAAATATTTAATTTTTAGACAGAATAATCAAGAGAAATAAATAATTTTCGATCACAGTTTATAAATCAATGAACATTCGGTAATGGCAAGTAGAATTTATTTTTCATAAATAATTGCATATTTATAATTATTTTTCACAATATTTTGTTTATAAATTTTGGTGCTTTATCTCTAAGGAAATGTAATAAACAGATATTCAGAATGTGTAGAGCAAAGTTTTAATAATGTTAATTAAGCATGATGTGCTTAACATGTTTTTGACTTAAAATATCATAAATATAGCAGTAATTGTGATGGGAGTGTAGGCACATTTATATTGTGTGCATAATAATGTGGTTAAAATTAGATTTTTTATTAATAAATATTTAATTTTAGAAGAAAAATAGATAACAAAACAAATAATCAGTAGATCTACTTCTAAGTGATCAGAGATCAATGGTAACTACATGTTATAATTGATTGATAAATAATTCTTTTGTTTTACTACAGGCAATTTTTCTTACACGTTTTATAGTTAGGATTTGTTTTTTATTTTATTTGAACAATCTGAATGCAAAATATTTTGTGTTAATATTTTTATAAATAAAAACTAACTGATGAATAAATAAAAAAATCAGCCTTATTGAATCTGATCAATAAGAAAATTGAGATTCATAGAGGTTAAAAGGAATATTAGGATCTGATAAAAAATATAATCAATCAATATGCACTTATGTGAATTGTTTTTTAAGCTTTTGTAAGAAAGACTTTTTAATGCAAATGTATTATTATTAATGATAAGAATTTACAATAATAAATACAAATATAGGATTTGAATCAGACTTTCAAACACCCACCAAATATCCACACCAACTCATATAACTGATACACATGATCACACACATGTAGAAAAGATAAATAATCATTAATAAACGTATTTCATGCTAAAACAGCACTCATCAGTTGGTCCAGATTATCATCTCCCACACACACATATATATAATCTGTGCTCAGTTTATATTAAGATAGCAAATCCTCACACTTTAATGGACAGGCTTCAATCTACTCCAACTTCCAACTTTTTAGCCACCCATATCATTGAAAATCTGATGATGGAAAGTCAAATCCCATGATACCAATATTATTACCAAGCCCATGTTGACCTGAAGTCACTCTGACCCCTCATGTATATGACCTTATCCATTTAAATACATAGAAGAGGGATGGTAAGATACAAGTTTATATGTAAATATTTGAATACTCTCAGCATGGGATTTGGCTTTCCAACATTAGATTTTCAATGATATGGATGGCTGAAAAGCTGGAGTAGATTGAAGCCTGTCCATTAAAGTGTGAGGATTTGCTGTCTTAATATAAACTGAGGACTGATTATATATATGTGTGGCAGATGATAATCTGGATAAACTGATGAGTGCTGGTTTAGCATGAAATATGTATATTGGTGATTATTTATTTTTTCTACATGTGTGTGGTCATGTGTATCAGTTGTATGAGATCGTGTGGATAGTTGGTGGGTGCTTGAAGGTCTGAGTTCAAATTCCCTATATTTACAATTAAGCTCCAGGTTTGTGAAGAGTGCCTGATATTCAAATATTTAATAATAAATATATTTAAAATTTTATTCTTAATATTGCTTACATTCTCTTGCATATAAAAGTTTATAATAATAGTTTTCAAAAATATTAATAACAAGTTCTTATTATTAGCAAATTTTATTAAGAGAAAATTACAACCTAAGAATTATTCTATTAATAGCTTTTATAATTGCATAACTAAATATTGAAGAAAATTCATCTTATTAAGTTTTATTAAATTGCTGACATTTTTTTTATTGTAAACCATGGTGGAAATTTTTAAAAATGTTCAACCTTTCACTTCTTTATAAAACTTTATTTTATAGTAAAACACATTCAATTGGACTTTTATTTTTTTAAAATTTAATTTTATAAGTGAATAGTATTGTAAAATTCCTATACTTAAAAACTGACTTGTAAATAAAAACAAAGTATGTAAATATTATCAATAATACTAGTGTAAAAATTCTTTCAGAAAATGAACAAATTCTTTTTTATTTTTAATTTTCTTTTAAAATGTGAATAAGCAAAGGTAAATTTGTGATAAAAATATCAAATTCTGCTTTGAAATCTGAAATTTGCTTTATAATTATTGAAACATTTGAAAAAAAATTAATACTATATCAATTTTGACAGGTGATGATGTTTCATGATAAATTTCTCATGATGCACCATCAAGAAGAAAAGAGTGTCCTTAAAAGAACTATTTCCTTCAAAAACAATAAAGAAAATTGATATTTCTGACTATCCATAAATACTGACTCTTCAGATCATTTTTCAATTTAAAAATCAAAAAAAGCAATATGGGAGAATGTACAATATTAAAAAAAATCTTATATTTATAAGAGTTACAATAATGGTAAAACAACAGTTTAAAACAATGGAACTATTTTTAAGAGAAAAACACCCAATAGGTCTAAAAAAATGACAGTTATCAAATTAACCTTTATATGGTCAAGCTCCATAATTAAAATGACGGTAGCTTTACAAACTTTTAATTTTTAAATATATGGCTATGAGTTTGAATATTTTTATGAAAATATAATTATTTCTTAATAAATTTATTAGTAAAATTATTTTTTAATATAACTAAAAGGGCAAAAAAAAATGTAAATTCAGAATTGTATTTAAGGTGAATAAAAACAGATTAATAATTACATTACTGAGAATAACAATTTTTTTTTCCATCAACATAAATTTAAATTTTTTTAAAAACCATTATATAATTATAAAAATAATTTATTTTATATTTATTAAATAAATACAATTTTAATGCTCAAAAATAATTTGAAAAATAACTCTACAATCCATTTTTGTTTGGCAAATAAAATGTTAATAATTGACATTATTTTAAAAAAATTGAGATTCTTATTTAACCTTTGAACTAGAAAGTGGTAGCTCTGATCACTTGTTCATAATAAAAAAAAAATTTAAAATATATAATATTTATAAACTAATATATTAGAAGTATATAAATTATAATTTAGAAATATAATAATGCAAGATTGCAATAGAAATACCAGCATATAAATCATTCAAATAGTCATATCTCATCTTTTGTCAAGTTAAATGCTAATTGCCATTCTGATATATATATATAGAAATTTGTCATGAAAATGTTAAATTATATATATATATTCTGATATATATATATAGAAATTTGTCATGAAAATGTTAAATTAGATTAAATGGTTGCATTAAAAGGTAATCAGATGACTTTATTTCTCAGCAATTCATAAAAGATGCAAGTGTTGGAAATGCCAAAATAGGAAAAACCCTCTATATGTATTGCCACTCAATGCAAGCCAGAGTAATCAATGGATGCCAGAAGGCTTTTGCATAAAATCCCCATCTAGTGCCTACTCATCCAATATCCCCAGACTACTTTCTGGCTTGTGGCCTTCATCAGTGAGGAGCCTTGGAAACTAGTCTGGGAATATTGGATGAGTAGGCAGTAAATGGAGATTTTATGCACAAGCCTTCTGGCATCCATTGATTACTCTGGCTTTCATTGAGTGACAATACGTATAGAGGGTTTTGCTTGTTTTAATAACAGTGATAAGCAAGCATAAGAAATGGTGATCATGTGATGTTTATTGGCTTAAATGCCAAAATAGCAATTAATCTGAGAACGTTTTGCTCTTGGGTCTGATAATTCACTTCTGCACTAAACCATGGAGGCCATTGAAAAGTGTTAAATAATGATAAACCCAAAATAAATATTACATAAAAAATATCAAATATTTAAGGTCTAAAAGGGAAAATAAGAACCACATATAAATGCAATGTAAGTAAAAATAACAACATCAAAATAAAGTTTCACATTGTTTGATAGAAGGTGAGATATAAAAAAAAATCATTTAATTTGATAATTAATTGAAAGAATTTATTAGTAAAAAAATTTATAAAAAATAACGATCTGAGTTTTAATATTTGCTTTATTAACTTTAATTGTGACATTTAAAGTTGTAAAATTATTACTTTGTTAATCCAAGAACCTATTAGTACTGTCATATATTTTTTTAGAGTTTGTTTTGCATCTGAATACATGTTTTCTTAAATTTTGACTGGCAGAACTCGAGTTAATAGTTTTTGTAACACAAATACTATTTACTTAGCAAAAAATGAATTCACTTTCTAGGATTTTGAGACTTGCTTTATCTATTTTAACTTTAATATTTATAGTAGTCTCCAATGTTAAAACTAATGTAATAAGAAACACATATTGATAAATTTCCTTAGGGACAACTATCCAATAAGACTATGCACTATTTGGGAAGATTTTTTTTAAATTTAAATTCAACTCACTCTATATACTTTAAGAAGATA
The DNA here is from genome assembly GCA_028023455.1 of Epiperipatus broadwayi. Lineage (NCBI taxonomy): Eukaryota > Metazoa > Onychophora > Udeonychophora > Euonychophora > Peripatidae > Epiperipatus > Epiperipatus broadwayi. Next base: position 2,917,350 of record JAQFVV010000147.1, on the reverse strand, counting down.
AAAAAGAAATTCAGATATCAATATTTTTAATAATTAATTGATTTTTATTACAAATGATACATTTAATTTACTTGGAGAAAAATACATAATTATGATTTTTTTCATTTCTTTTGTTTCCACATTCTTAAAATTTAATATTATCAAAAAGTATACAGTGGAGTTACATGACCTCAATTATATGCTATCCAAAGAAAAATGTAAACAAATAAACAAAAATATAAATAAACAAACCAAAAAAAACAAAAACATTAAAATTTGCATATTTTATGATATTCAAGCAGCCATTTTCTTTTTCAAGCACCACATACAGTCATGTTTAGAAAAAAGTAAAATAAAAAATAAATTTTACAATATGCCGGTAGCTATTTTTCTGCCTTGGAGTTACCATACACAATTTATATATATTATTAAAAAAAAATTCACTTGATGTTGATAGCACATAACATTATTTTTTCTTTAATTGAGTCAAACCACTCATGCATTTTAAAACCAAATATATACTTTCTAACATAATAGCACTCAGTTAACTTTCAAACATGGTTCTCAAATAGTTTATAACATTTCTAAAACCATCTCCAGCATGTTTAGCATCATACTATGGGGAGTCTTGAGCTAATCGATTTACAAGAGTCCCCAACACACTTTATAAAAAGGCAAAACAAGATTAGCAATAAACAATGAGGATTGCCAATTCCTCAACAAGCTTTGTGATAAATGCTTAGCTAAAGAAAGCATTTAAAATATCTGTCAGGACCGCCCCCTTCCAAATCCTCTGATCATGGTTTCATGCTATTGCACTCCTCAGAGAGATGCTAGGGTAGGTTTATAACTTACAAGCTTAAGAGAATAGGGTCATGTGATCTATGACTCTTATTTTGACTATTTAAAATAGCAATATCTCAGTTTTCCTGAACCATAAGCCTGCTACAGGAGATATCATATTTTCCACCAATTATTAAGACCATCTGCACAGAGAGGGATGATCATAAGAGAAAGTTCAAGGAGGCATGGGTTATTGCAAAAGACCAAATTCAATCAACAAGAAGTCTTGCATCCCTTTGTCAACAAATGGAATGTCTGACTTATAATTTACATTTCTCATTGCAATAATTTGCATATTTTATAAACTATATAGTCAGCCTGCTCCTGGAATTTTTAGTTAATGACGTTTGCACTGATTCTGCTTAGAAGTTGCTGAAAGTTAACTCAGTGCTATTAAGTTAGAATATACATATTTGGTTTAAAAATACCTTTTCATAATGGGTTGATTCAGCTAAAGTTTTTGGAGTATATGAAAATAGGGTAAAATTAAATAATTATATTCTTTCTTTATTATCATTTCCAAATTTGTTATGCAGCATCTTGGGTAATAAATATTTTCTGAAAATAATGCTAAAATGTTTTACAAAATTGCAGAATCTATTAAAAGTTGATATTGATTAACAATATCAAAATAATTAGAAGGATTGTAATGTTATGATAACAAAACCAATACCATGTTACCCCAAAAATAAGATTGGTCTTAAAATTAATTTTTGCTACAAAAGACACCATAGGGCTTATTTACAGACGATGTCTTATTTTTACATATACAAAAATCTATATTTATTCAAATACAAAAATGTACATTTATTAAGTACTGTTTCTTTTCACAGAAACTCTGGGAGCTCTCATCCCCCCAATTCGTTTTTTGTACTCACCAAAATAACTCTTTTTGCACTAGTCTTATCTGTTGATCAGAATATTGTTCTATTTAAATTTACCATTACACCAAGGGTTAATTAAAGACTTGCCAAGGCAGGAATAGTAACAAAAATAATGACTACATTTAAGAATGGGGTTTTAACACAACAGCAACAAAAAAAAAATGCTAGCACAAAAAATAAGAAAATGTCATTGTATTATTTTTTAAAACTTCCCTTTAGAAAAAAAAAATTGATAATTTAACTTAAGCTAAACTTTTATTATTAAAATGACTTCCATTATTTATAATCTTTTAGGAGGAAAAACAAATGTTTAAGAAATCAAAGTAATTTTTCTTTGATCTTGAATATTTAAAACTACCATGATGGAACTTCAAAACTAAATCAAGCATTCTAAATCTAAGTATTAAATATAAATAAAATAAGTATCTATAAATATATAAATGAAATTATTTGATATATTTGTATTTATATAATGGACTATTTTCATCATCACGAGTATTGAATGTCTTTAGAAAAATTTAACTTTAGTTAATTTAAATATTCCAAATACATTCACTGTTAGTAGTAGCACATCAAACAGGTTAGTATATGCACAACATTTTGGGCGATATTATTCTCCCCTCTTTTTTAGGTGTTTCTGTCTTGACCAGTGACAGTACTAGGGATGGGCATCAAGCCTGGACTCTTAGATTCCTTGAGTATAGAATTTTCCAGTAACACTCTAACCAACTGAGCCATCCAGATTCGATTCCCATGCTAGTACTGTCACTGGTCAGGCCACTTGAAAAAGAGGGGAGAATAATGCCTCTCAAAACATTGTGCATATACTAACCTGTTTGATGTGCTATTACTAATAGTTGAATGTATTTGGAATATTTAAATAAAGTTAAATTTTTCTAAAGACATTCAATACTCATATTAGACAATGAAAATAGTCCAATATATAAGTACAACTAAAACACTATCATCACAAACCTTCAGGAAAATATCTGGTATTCTGACTTTATCTACCTCATCTATATAGGTATAATTACATATGTTGAAAATGTTTGATGGGAAAATACAAAAAGACCATATAATTTATATTATCATTTATTTAAAGAATTACTGCCAATAATATTGTTTGTTTATACATTATAATTCAATATGTCTGATGATCTTAACTAGGTCTTATATTTGGAGTAGGGCTTATATTACAAGCATCCTGAAAAGTCATGCTAGGGATTATTCTTTGGTTAGGTCTTATTTTTTTGGGGGGGGTGGGGGTGGTATTATGCTTCTATAAAAGAAAAAAGTTACGGAAAAAAAATTCCCAGAGCATATTTATTTGTGGTGAAAGTTAGACATTTGACTATTTACTTTATTTTAAAAATAAAAATAAGGCATTTAGTTTTTTTCTTATTCGTATTGCCTCAGTGAATGCATGACTCAGCAAAAAATATATAAGTATGCCCCCTCAATTTATTATTAATTACTATATTATTATTACTTTTAAAATTTTGTTTATGCTATAACCTTTATTTATATATATGCATACTATACATATAAAAAGTACCCGTGTTATATATATATATATATATATATATAACTATCATATTTATATATATGCATATATATATATATATATATATATATATGCATATTGAAAAGTACTGCATTCCTGCAGGTCAATAGCAGTATGTATTCTATTCTAATCAATGTTTATCATAAAAAAACTGAGATATTATATGCTATATACATTTATACATAAGAAGGGCTTGGAACAAAATATGACATCATTTGTTACTCTACTGTATTAATGTTTAGCTGAGGTTCAGTGTATTTATCTGGGCAGGAGTTTAATTAAAAATAATCATTAATGTACTCATTTCAAGTAATTGGGGTCAAAGTATGTGTTTCCACTGGTTACATCTTTAAAAAATCTTAACATTTAGCATATTATTTTAACATTACCACCACCACCACCACCATCATCATCATCATCATCATCATTGTCAACTATTATCTACCACTGCTGGATGAAGGTCTCTCCAAGTTCAATCCATCTTCTCTAATCTCTAGCCTCTCTTCTCCATATCACCCATGCACACTTTCTTATTTTATCCATCCATCTCACATATGATCTCTTTCTAGGTCTTTTACAATCTCTTGGAATCCAGTTTAAGATTTTAATTGTTCTTCTCTTATCATTTCTTCTAGAATTATATCTGGCCCAATTCCAGTCTTTTAATTCTTTCAATGATGGCACTAACAGCCATGCTAAATATATCAAACATTTGCTCATAGCTAATGGATAAATTAAAACTAAAATAACTTTAAATAGCCTAACATAGGGAACAATAAAGAAAAAAAAACATATTATTTATCAGCTTTACAAATCTTAAATATCAAAGATTTGTCAGATTTCCACATTTGTATTATCTTTTAAAGATAATTAGATATTCATTTATAGACAAATATTAGATTGTTAACTAAATGGAATTTGAATCTAGGTCATAGACCATGACATATAAATGCATTACCATTATTACATAAAAAGGCTTATAGCATTACTGCTCAGGAGTTCATGAGAAATTTGAGTGCCAGGCTTGTGAGTAAAAGAATTAATCCCAGGACCTCCTGCTCCCATGTTGGATGCTCTACCAACTATTCCACAAGGCTCATATATAACATATCTTGGGACCTCCTGAATCCATGTTGGACCACAAGTCCAAATATAACATATTTACAGTATCAAAGCATAATGTAGTGTTACAAAGTAATATTGATTTATATATAATATACTTGGTGATTTAAGCCCAGACTGTCAAGTTCTCTTCAGCTATCTGCTCCATCTCATACAACTGATACACATGACCACATACATTTGAAAAAAAAAAGATCTATGATATATTTCATACTAAATCAGCACTCATCAGTATATGGATTATGCTTGTATTTCAAATATTAAAGATTCAGCCTGTGTCCTGCCCATCCTTCTTCTATTTAAATGGACAAGGTCCTATACATGAGGGATCAGACTGACTTAATGTTAACATGGGCATGATGATAATATTGGCATCAATAAGGGATTTGGGCATTCCTTTATTAGATTTTTAATGGTATGGATGGCTGAATAGTTGGAGGATGGAGTAGATTGAAGCCTGTTCGTTAGAGTTTGAAGATTTGTAATCCTAATATAAGCTGATGACTGATAGTGCAAGAGTTAAGCTGGACTAACTGATGAATGCTGGTCCAGCACGAAATACTTATATAGGAGATCATTTATCTTTTCCATATGTGTATAGTCATGTGTATCGGTTGTATAGGATGGAGTGAAATAGCTGAAGGTAACTTGAAAGTCTGTGTTTAAATGCCCTATGATATATATATATATACTTAAACGTAATGTAATTTTATGTATATATAGTTAACTAAATTAAATTTTACTTCAAATAAAAGATTTATGTAGTAAAAGAATTGCCAGACAGTTCGGCAATTTGGCAAAGCAATAATTAAAGTAATACACACATACTCGCACGTTTAAATTACTCTCATTTTTATTCAAGCAGGTCGAAAGCAAGAAATGATAAGACAGCGTAATGAGACGAAATTGCAGATAAATCATTTGAGTCATTGATCCGTATTCTGTTTACTTGGTAAACAAATCCAATCAGCGATCAATAAATTTCAAGAATAGTTGATCATCTTTATAAGTACGGTTAAATTTTAAGTTTTTTTTTTTTTATAAAAAAAATAGATATGCTTTTTGTATAGAGAAATAGGGGGGGGGGGAGCTATTTAAATTATTTCTGAAACGGCCGCAAGATATTATACAAATTAATTTATTTTAAAAATAATCTCTTCACGTCCTTAACATTAACAGCTTTCACTGATAACACAAACTCAAAGTGCTTTTAAATTGTTCATTTACAAAAACGATGGAAATAAAGTCAATTTGCGTCAAAAATATATATGTGGAAAAAATATTACTTTTTTTTTGTGGTTGTTGTTGTGAATGAGTGGGCTGTTTTATGCACCTAAAAGGCTTAAATTCAAATGCTTTTCAAAAAGTCAAAACACAATTTTATAAAATCAAATTACTTCGAGGTTATCATGAGGATGACGTCTAAATATGTACATAAAAATAATACGACAAATTGATTAAAAAGTGTAACAATTTTGAAATGAAAATGAAGATATATGTATACGTAAAGTAAATTTTCTTAAATAAATAAATTAGTAAAATAATTATCTAAATTGATAAAAATAATATAAGATCAAGTGTAAGTATTCCTCTTAAAATGTCAGATTTTAAATACCTTTTTGCCTTTTATTTCTTACTTTTTTTTTTTTTTTTGATTTGTTGTTTTAATTATCTACTCAGCTATCTTTTTAATCTATTTCTCTCTTCACTAATTTATATTATCTTTTAATTATTTATCCACCCACTTTGTCGACTGTTTTTCTATCTATCTATCTATCTATCTATCTATCTATCTATCTATCTATCTATCTATCTATCTATCTATCTATCTATCTATCTATCTATCTATCTATCTATCTATCTATCTATCTATCTATCTATCTATCTATCTATCTATCTATCTATCTATCTATCTATCTATCTATCTATCTATCTATCTATCTATCTATCTATCTATCTATCTATCTATCTATCTATCTATCTATCTATCTATCTATCTATCTATCTATCTATCTATCTATCTATCTATCTATCTATCTATCTATCTATCTATCTATCTATCTATCTATCTATCTATCTATCTATTCATCATATCTATCTATCTATCTATCTATCTATCTATCTATCTATCTATCTATCTTTCTTTCTATCTATATATATATATATATGCACTAATCTCTGCTTACCTATCTTAATATACTTTCCATTCACCCTTAATATTAAAAGAAATTTTAAATAGGTTAACTGTTTCAGAATCATAAATTTTTAATAATAAAGATTCTTTAATTCTTTTTATTTCATTACATGGATATATAAGGCAGAACTAAGATATTTATTTCTAACCCTACTTTCATATGAAGAGGTCCCTACTATTGCGTTTTATATGCATGTGCTTGAGGCTACAGCCTTAATGAATATTATATATCTTTATTCTTTTATTTAAACTCAAACTACTCTAATCTGTATATGCTTTCTTACAAAAACAAGAAATAATATACACTACTCCAGGAATAGTCTTTAAACTCAAACTACTCTGACCTATATATATATATCTTTTTACAAAAACATGGAATAATACACTACTCCAGGAATATTTTTATAGAAAGACTATTCCTGGAATAGTGTATATTATTTATTGTTTTTGTAAGAAGGTATATATAGATCAGAGTAGTTTGAGTTTAAATGGAAAAATAAAGATATATAAAAGTAGGGTTAGAAATAAATATTTTAGTTCTGTCTTATATATCCATATAAACTATACAAGCCACATTATTAATTTTGATGAAGCTAAGATTGTCTTCTTTGAGAGTAACGAAATAAAAAGAATTAAACAATCTTTATTATTAAAAATTTATGATTCTGAAACAGTTATCTTATTTAAAAGTTCTTTTAATATTAAGGGTAAATGGAACTGTGGGTAATGTTTAATTTAAATATGTTGTTATTTTGTAGTTAGCAGTAGAATCTATTGGTAATGTTTTAGGTTTTATTTTTTTGGCTAATCTGGTTGAGTTGTGAATTTGGCATAATTTTGATTATTTATTGACTAGTTTAGCTTAATGCTTTTAATGTATATAAAATAAAGATATATCAATAAAGTTATTAATAAAATGACAAAATGTCTACAAAAATTTGCTTCATAGCTATATTTTTGCCTATTAAACAAATGGATCTTCTTGAAGGAAAACTATTAATAAAACATACATATAAATACATACATAAAACTACCTACAATTTACTACAAATGACAATCAGCTTTAACATCAGAGAAATACTTTAACCCAATTTTTTATTTCACTGCATTCATAAAGGGACTTTGGATTTTTTTTTGTTTGTGAGACCATCAATTTTGTGAGTACTTTCTTGAAGTTAAGGTTATATGGTTATTGTAGTGAATTGTAGTTAATTTTATCTATGCATTTATAAGCACGTTAAGATAGTAGTTTTCATTTAAGAAAATCTATTTGCTTAATAGGAGAAACTATGGTGGTGTAGAAAATTTTATATAAGTTTTAAGTACTTGGGAGTTTTCAAGTAAACCAAGATGGCAGCATGTATTTTTGATAAATGTACAGTTTTGAGAGCCTATAATCTACGGAAAATATCTTCGCTGTTAAATTAAAGCAAAATTAATAAATTGATTGTTAAATTTTAAAAAAGAAGTACATTTTGAAAAATTTCATTAAGAAGCTTTATTTCAATTTTTTTTTTACTTGGGCATGAGAAGTGACAAGACATTCTTAACATTGTTGTACTTTGGTTCAATTCAGCATATTTCTTTTTGTCATCAGTTTTGTTGTACTTTGGTTTAATTCGGTGTGTTTCTTTTTGTCATCAGTTTTGTTGTACTTTGGTTCAATTCGGTGTGTTTCTTTTTGTCATCAGTTTTGTTGTACTTTGGTTCAATTCGGCATGTTTCTTTTTGTCATCAGTTTTTTTGATAAATTGTCAAAATGATAAAAATTTGGGACCTTTCTGTCATGAAACATTGTGCAGTGAACTATTTCCAAAGGTGGGATTCTGCCCTACCGAAAAGTGTGTATTAATGGTCACAATATGATTGCACATTGCCGTCATGAATAAAGTCTAAATATTGTATTTATATATTTTTTCCATTTTTTTCTTAATCAGTTAATCCAAAAAAAGAAAATAAACTGTAAATATTGTAATTAATTTTGCCACAATGATTTCTTTTTTTTAAAATAACAGTAATAAAAAATAAAATGTAATTATTAAATACATTTCCTAGCAGGTATTTTTGTAAACATTTTTTGGGAGCTCCCAAAACAGTGGATTTTCAAAAATACAGGCTGCCATCTTGATTTACTTGAAAGGTCACAAATACCAGTTTTTATTTCAGTAGTATCTTTATTATATAGGTTTATTCTATTTTGATTATAATTGCCAGTAAAGTGTTATGTAGTCTTATTTATATGTATATCCCGTGCGATTTGGTGGAGTTGGTAGAGTGTGAAGTCCAAGGATTGATTCTGGGCTCACAATTCTGATGTTCAGACTTCTTATGAGCTCCCCAACAATAAAACCACATCCATATGTATATGTATTTATTTGACCTTTTCTATTTTTATCATTTTATTTTTTTTCCTACGAAATTAATTTTAAAAAAATATTATTAATCCTTTGATTATTTTCAAAAATTGCATACATTTTTGTATAAAGGATAAATCGCTTTTAAATATCCCTCAGTAGTATAAAAACTTATCTATAAACTGTCATAGAGAAAGCCTAAAGAAAAAAGCATTACTCATTTTGGAAAACTTGTTAATAACACCGCTAGTGATGGTTTGAGTGATTTTTATTCTTTTTTTACTCTTTAGCTAATTTCAACTAAATATCTATTTATAGATTAATATTTGTATGTTCACCTAGATTGGCTATTAGTCAGCTATTTGAAAAAAAATCCTAAGCATGATTGGGATCAAAATTTTTTTTCCCAGATTAGATTCAAACCCAGGTTATGGGCATGGCAGGCGGTTGCGCTAATACATTCATAACAAGACCTTAAAAATTAATATGAATATAAATAGCTAATAGCAAGGCAAAGTTCTCAAAAGTATCTCACTGGAGAATATTAGTGAAACCAAAATCATTATACATAAGGCGGTCAATTATCAATCAGGTCTGGAATATTAATGGATTATAAAACAAAGTGGAAATCAAAAATAATTTTCAAACTTATATTTTATAATGTAGTCCTAATTTATATTTTAATAAATACTAATTACATAATAGCAGAAAAAAAAATTACATTTTGATTTACAAGTGTCAAACTACCCCACCCACAACTTTGACATCATCCACTGTAGATAAATATAGTAATGATTATCGCCAATCATTTATTTTTCCATAGCAAACTGCAAGGGGGGGGGGGAAGGATGGAGGAAGAAAAATAATCACTAAATAAAATGATATAAGATAATAATTGAAAGAAAACTGTTTCATAAAAACTGTTTCATAAAGGCAAAAAGAGAGAGAAAGAGAATGGATTAGTGTTTTGAATAAATTAACAAGAAAAACAAAACAATCAATAAAATTGTATTATTTTTGACTAATGTTATAAAAAGGAATATGTAAAAAATTTTTTTTTTAATAAAATGGATGGTTGAATAGATGGAAGGGTGAGAAGATTGAAGCCTGCCAATTAAAGTTTGAGGAATTGCTATCTTAATATAAACTGAGCACTGAATATATATATGTGTGAGAGATTGTGATCTGGCCCAACTGATGAGTGCCGGATCTGCATGAAATACGTTTATTGGAGATTATGTATCTTTTTGCATGTATGTGGTCACATGTATCAGATAGAGTGGATGGTGAATAGATTGAAAAATCCTATTGAGTTCAAACCCCTCTATTTACATAATGCTTTTATATGTAAATATTTTATTTTATATAGCACAATGTTTTTATATAAATTATAAATAATAACATGGCTTAAATCATGGCACATGTGCTTTACAGATGGAACACTATTTAAATTGAATACTCTCCTTTCCAAACACAAGATAAAATCTTATTGAAAAGATAGAATGTATCCAATCTATCTTTTCTACCCAAGCTATATGTATGGGCCAATCTGCAGCATTTGAAACTGAGAGCATGAAGATTTTGATTAATCACATTAAATTATTAATCATATGATTTTTATTAATGACACTTGCAAGAATTTAACAATTTATGATACACATTATCACATCATTATTAGATGGAAAGTTGAATATACGTAAATATTTTATTTATATAGCATGATGTTTGGAAAGTATTCAGGTTAAATAGTTTTCCATCTTTAAAGCACATGTGCCGTGGTTTAAGCTATGTTATTATTTATAATTTATATAAAAACATCATGCTATATAAATAAAATATTTACATATGTCTAACTTTCCATCTAATAATGACAAATTGTAAATTGTTAAAATTTCACAAGAGTCATTAATAAAAATCATGTGATTAATAATTTAAAGTGATTAATCAAAATCTTCACACTCTCAATTCCAAATGCTTCAGATTGGCCCATATATATAGCTTGGGGGAAAAGAATAGTTTGGATCCATTTCTATCTTTTAAAATGACTTTATCTTGGGTTTGGAAAAGAGAGTATTCAGTTTAAATAGTGTTCCATCTGTAAAGTGCATGTGCCATGGTTTAAGCTATGTTATTATTTATAATACTTTTATGTAATAGTACTAGCCATCTAAAAGTAGAAAAATAAAGTAATTGGATTAAAAAGGAGAAAAAACTGGAATCTCGTTTAATTTGCCATTCTTGGAAAATATCAGAGATTGTAAAAATCTAGCCTTGTTTTAAAACAATTAAAAATTGCAGGAATATTGTCATTTCAAAAAGGCATTTGAGGCTCAAATAAATCATAAAAATCAAAAAGACCTCAAATACTTTTATGAAATGACACTATTCCTGCAATTTCCAACTGTTTTTAACAAATCTAGATTCATAAGATCTCTGATATTTTCTAAGAATGGCAATTTAATTGAGATTTAGTTTTTTTCTACTTTTTAATCAGTTAGTATTATTTAAATATAAGCATTATTAAAAAAAAAAGTTTATATATTATTTAGTTAAAACTAAAAAAAAATCTCCATTGAAGCAAATTTCAAAATGTGGATATACAGAAAAGAAACGAACACAGGCACAAACAAATTAATAAAAAAGCATATATATATAATTGTAATAATGCTCAAAGCTAAATGGGTTTATAAGTAATTATTAAAAACAGTCAACACTTATACAATCCCAATATCAATAACAATCAATAATTTCAAACTGTTGTCAAGGCAACCTTCTTTTAACAATAAGGGTGGAAACCCACCCTTATTAATGATCTACTATACTTATATAGATACTAAAGATTGAATCTTGATCACCTTGATCACAGAGATTGAAATTATTGATACAAAGAAGTAAAAATAAACCTCTTTAAACAGGTGATTGCTATTTGATATTGGGATTGTCTAAGTATTGACTGGTTTTTAATTATTACTTATATATCTGTTTAGCCTTGAGAATTACTACGCTTATTATCTTTGTGGTCAAGTTGCAATTTTTAGTGTCTATATAAATATATTAGACCATTAATAAAGGTGAGATTCCACCTTATTGTTAACAGGAGGTTGCCTTGACAACAGCTAGAAATTATTGATTGTTATTGATATTGTCTAAGTGATGACTGGTTTTTAATGATATATTTAATAGTATTAAAATTGATACTAAAATGAAATATGCCTATGTGTTTGAAAAGGAAGATTTTTAATAAATGTATTTTACCAGTTCTTACTTATGGATCTGAGACTTGGACACTTAATAGAAGAGCAATACCGAGACTTTGGACCACTCAAAGAAGTATGGAGAGATGCATGTTGGGAGTAACAAGAAGTGATTGAAAACACAATATATGGGTAAGAGAACAAACAGGTATTACTGACCTCATTGAAAAAAATTAAAAGACTGAAGTGGAGATCGGCTGGACATATTTCTAAAAGAGATGATAATAGATGGGCAATTGGAATCTTATATGGGATTCCAAGAGATTGTAAAAGACCCAGAAAGAGACCACTTGTGAAATGGATGGATCAAATAAGAAAGTGTGCAGAGATGATATGGAGAAGAGAAGCTAAAGATTGGAGAAGATGAATTGAACTTGGAGAGATCTTCATCCTGCAGTGGATTGTCAATGGTTGATGATGATGATGATTAAAATTAATAAAATGTACAATATTTTAAGTTTCAATTAGCCTGTGGATATCTTAATGGTGCATGAGATTTATAATAAAGTTAAAGGTGAAAAGTATGGGGTACATTTATTATTGTATGTCTATTTAAGGTAAAAAATTTCCAAGAGATAAAAATAATAGGTAGGTAAAAACGACATTTAGATTATACATTTTTTGGAATTGAATTTATATAATATTTTAATAATAATAGAATTAAATATAAATTTTATTTATATGAAAAATTCTGATTTAATTGGTAATAATTTTTAAAGAAAACTTTCAAACTTTGCAAATAAGAAAATTTGTAAAAGTTATAGTAGTACAAGTGATATTGTTATAAGTAATCCATTCTGGCTACTAATGGAGTTCATAATAATAAGATAGTAAAATGACCTTCAGATACAAGAGTTATCTGTTGATAATGAATAAGCAATGTCCAACAACAGTATTTTCTGATACTTTATATGGAAAAAATGTTTGCTTATAAAGATCTTCCCTTTTTGCTTTTTATCTCATTTACTTTTCATTAATTTTTTTTACTTTTATTTTTATCACTTTTGGCATAGTTGATAGAATGTTTGATTTGGAATTGAGAGATCCCAAGATCAATACTAATATTCACATTTCTGATACTCAAATTTCTTATAAATTTCTGAACAATAAAGCCCTATGCCTTTTCTACCCTGAGTGGTTTGGGAATAATTGGTAGAGGGTCTGATTGGGGATTAGATGGTCTCAGGAATGATTCTGGTACTCACAGGTCTGGCACTCAAACATGTGAATTTTCTGAGCAATAAAACCTTATGTGTGTACTCTGTGTGGTTTGGCACAATTAGTAGGGAATATGACTGAGGATCAGATGGTTCCAGAATTGATTCTGGTACTCACGGTTCTAGCACTCAAACTTCTTGAGAATTTCTGAGCAATAAAGCCCTGTGCTTCTACCCTGTGTGATTTGTCATAATTAGTAGAGGTTCTGACTGATGATCAGATGATACTATGACCAATTCTGGTACTCATAGTTCTGGCACTCAAACTTCTTATGAACTCCTGAATACTAAAGCCATATGCCTTTTTACCCTGCATGGCTTGGCATAGTGGTAGCACATCTGACTTGGGATCAGGAGATCTCAGAATCAATTTTGGATTATTCTCAGTCCTGGCACACAAACTTATGAATTTCTGAGCAGTAAAGCCATATTCCATTTCTATCCTTTGTGGTTTGGTATAATTGGTAGAGGTCTGACTGGGAGTCAAATGGTTCCAGGATTGATTTTGATTCTCACAGTTCTGACACCCAAACTTCTTATGAACTTCTGAACATTAAATCTGAATGCCTTTTTACTCTGCATGGCTTGGCATAGTTGGTAGAGTATCGAACTTGTGATGATCAAATGATGATCAAAATCAAACTGAATTCCAAGAGATTTTAAAACACCTAGAAAGAGACCACATGTAAGATGGATGGATAAAACAAGGAAGGGTGCTGGTATATTGCAGAGAATAGACATTGAAGAATCTAAATTAAACTTGGATAAAGCTTCATGTTATTGTGAATTGATCATGATTGATTGATGATGATGATAATCATTATCCAATATAGTATAAAGCATTTTCAAGAATAGTTTGATTGTATTTATGGGAAAAGCTGTTAACAGAGACTCATTGAAATATTAAAGAATTAAAAATTACTTATGGACATGGTTTTGTTTCTAGGAAAGAGCAAGAAATGTATCAAGAGCAAAAGTGTGGGTTATTTATTGCTTTTCTGAATTTGAGCAATACATTTGAGTTGAAAATGTGGGTGATTACTGAATCTTATCCATATTATATAAATTTTATAGGAAAGTATAAGATTCTTATATCTTATCTTATTTTTTTGCCTTTCTTCATATATTCATATATATATTACTTTTTTATAACTCTCCTCATATATACTCTAATGCAATTATTTATAATTCTTTTATTTTTCTAACAGTTTCGACTGTCCTGCAGTCTTCATCAGAGCTACAACATTTAAATATATAGTCATATAAGCATTAAAATATGATTATGAATAATAAAGTAAAATATGTATATTTATATGTATATAAAATAATGGTTACATGATTATATATTTCAATGTTGTAGCTCTGAAAAAACTGCAGAATAGTTGAAACTGTTAGAAAAATAAAGTAAAAATGATAAATAATTGCATTAGCGTGTATATGAAGAGAGATGTAAAAAAGTAATACATATGAAAGACCAAGCAATAATAATAATAATAGAACAGATGAAGTATTTGAAACAAATCATGATATTAAACAAAAGTGAAAATTAGATTTGACTTTGGAACAGCTTATAGGAAACATTATAATGTTAATATCAAGATGTGGTATAGGTTTAGGCACTGATTTTAAATTAAATTGCTTATAAGCAAAAATAAAACATTCTTTTTTTTTGTATTTTAGATTACAATATATTGATAATTACGCTATTTTTGCCAATTTCAAATCATTCCCATAATATTCTTGATGTTTTGATGAAATTTATAAAGACTATGACTTAGTAATTCATGTTAAAAAGCTTAGATACTTTATTGACCAATGATGTAATAGTAATTATGGTAAACTCTGTTTTGGATGATTAATAATCAGTTTAAATAACATTATTATTTTTAAATGGAAAGACAGATTTTGATATAAAATATGGCATGGGCTTCAAATGTACCATTTTTGAAGTTAGAAAGACAATAAATAGAGTATTTTTCTGAATGTTTGTGATGATAGTATTTTAGGTGTATTTATATATTGGACTATTTTCATCATCTAATATGAGTATTGAATGTCTTTAGAAAAAAACATTTAAATATTCCAAATATTCAATTGTTAGTAAAAACATATACGTTGGTATATGCATAATGTTTCAAGAGATATGATTTCCCCTTCTTCTTCAGGTGTTTCTGGTTTGACCAGTGACAATATTAGCACTGCAACTGAACCTGGAACTTAGATTCTTGAGTATTAAAATTTAAGGTAATGCTCTAACCAACTGAACCATTGGCAGAATGGCTCAGTTAGTTAAGAGCATTACTTTAAAGTTCAATATTCAAGAATCTAAAAGTCTAGATTCAATTCCCATATTAGTAACTGGTCAGTGCCAGCAATACCTGAAAAAGAGGAGAGAATAATGCTCTCAAAATGTTATGAATATACTAACCTGTGTGCTATTCATAACAGTTGGATGTAATTGGAATATTTAAATAAAGTTAAATTTTTCTAAAGACATTCAATACTCATATTAGATTATGGAAATAGTCCAATATATAAATACAAATAAATATTTTATTATAATATAGTGATTATTTAATTAATGTAATTGTATTATGGGCTGCTACTTTGCTAATTACATTGTAAGAAAGTCAGGCATTGGTGGTTGAGAGGTCAGTGACAGCTGCTTTACCAGCAATTGTTCCGGGTTAATGGGTTCGCTTCCCAGCTGATGCTATGACACATGAGAAAAAAAAGCATAGCACTGATTTCTGATTGATATATCACACATAAGAAAAGTTATTTACTACTTCATAATCTTCTGAAAGTGTCATCAAAAACCAATTAGTATGTTCTTCAGATTATTGGATGTGACACTACTGAAATAATATTGAAATAGATATTTGTTGTATTGGGCATATGAAGAGTAAGATTTTTTAAAATGGTATTGTATGTGAACATGAGCAAGATTTTTATGGAAAAGACAAACACCATTTACACCATAAATATTATGTCAAAGATACTGCAAAGAGATACAGTACTGATTGCATTCATTGGAGTAATATGGTTATGAATAAAATTTAAGGAGGCAAAAAGGAAAATCTTTCAGAAACCACTTAAGTTCAAATAAAGTTAAAAGAGAGCAGAAGATGTCTAGTACATAGTCTAACAAGTCTAAAAAATCAATATGTGATATATGTGAGCATAGTTGTATTTTATGGATTTATTTGTGTAGTTTATATCATACTCAAAATTAGGAGGTTGTTCTTTGTTTTAATTGTTACTGCTAATTAAGGAAATAAAATGATAATATAATTGAATAAACATTGTTATTATTATTTGTAAAGAAGTATGCAGTACAAATTATACTACATGTGGAGAATAAAAGTAAAAATGTCTTACATTAACAATGTATGGTTAATCAATTTATATGTAAAAAAAAAAAAATATTAACTACTTTGAATGGATAAACAGAGTTATAAGAATGAAGCAATTATTGTAGAAAGCAATTCTAATTTATTAAGATGTAGGTAGTATAAAGTCAATTTCTAGGATATATACAATTACAAAAGTGATACAGATATGTGGAAAATAGTTGTAAATTAATGAGAGAAGTTGTTAAGGTTATTGCTATTTTGATTTTCTAGTCACTTAAATATTTGCATGCCTGAAAAAAAGATTTTCAGTAGAATATATTCAATTAGCAGTTATGTATGGACCTAAAATTTAGAATGTTATTATAAAATAAATACCTAGGCTGCAATATTCATGATAACACGAGGAAGCATATATGATAAGATTATCAAAACCTTATTTCATATGAATAAAAGAACAAAAGTATTACAAATATTATTTAATAAGCAATTATTTTATCAAGCGCCATGTTTACAATTATATTACATTCAAATATCAGCCTTTCAAGCCAATTGAGCACGCGCCTTCATTCAGTCAACAAACATCGTAAATAGTAATTTAAAGTGAGATTCTACTCACGCTCTTCTCAACAGTTCTTCAGATTTGCTCATATAAAAGAATTTGAGTTGTAGGAATAAGAGGATCCTTTTTATTCCTGCATAAATACTATATCTTGGATTGAAGAGGAAAGTATTCATTTATTTAACACTCTCATAAGGCGCGTGCTCATTTATTTAACACTCTCATAAGGCGCGTGCTCAATTGGCTTGAAAGACTGATATTTGAATGAAATATTATTTAAGTAATTAAAAAGGTGAAATGAACTGCTCAGGTTAGGAGATTAAATGACAAGTGAATAACTAAATTTTCTCCTGTTACCAAATTGAGAAATATTAAAACCAACAAATCTGTTGATTTTTAACTGTGGTAATTATCAAATAATACTATATAAATTCAAAATAAAATCCAAATGCTTTTGATACTTACCTATCCTTATCAAAGCAACTATACTAAAGAAATTATTAAAATATTTAAAAAACTAATGTGAAGACCAGAAACAACTAATCGGAAAATGTAAAATTAAGAAATAGTATTTGATCAAAAGATCACTATGCAATTAATGCTAAACAGATTAATTTTCCAATTAGTTGTTTCTGGTTTTCACATTAGTTTTCTTAAATATTTTAATATGTTCTTTAATCTAGTTTGATGAGGATATATTAGAGTCGAAAGGATTTGGATTTTATTTTGAATTTACATAGTATTATTTTTGAATTATCTCTGTTAAGAATCAACAAACATGTTGGTTTTAATATTTTAAAAATTAAACCAAGAGATTTTAAAAGATGAATAAGTAAATAAAAGAGACAGATACAGTTGAGATGATATTGATAAAAAGAATTAATATAAACTCAAAAAGGTCATTATGAGGCAATAAAGATTAAAAATGATATATATAAACATTTTTATTTTTATACTTGAATTAAATTTTATAAGAAATTTTTTTAATAATGTATAATATTCTCTGCAGGATAAAAACTATATTAGAGAAAAAATATTTTAAGATAATAACAGAGTTTACTGAATATTTTGCAATAAAAGAAAAAAAAAAATCAATGTTTAACAAAAAAATAAATAAATAACGGAAACAAATACAAAATATAAAAATGAACTCAGTACGTAAATAATTCTCCATTAATCTTTATTTGACTATTTCTAAGACATACTTATATATATATATTCCATTAAACGTATTAAATATTACTTTTTGTCTAACAAAAAACTAAAGAAAATAATCTTATATATTTGTCTGCAAAAAAAAATGTTAGCTGAAAGGCAATTCTTTAATTATTCTCTGAGGCTTTAAAAGAAATGAGCAGGATAAACTCTTAATGCCCATTCCGTAAGTAACTACTGTTGAAGATGTTATTATCACGTGATTATTCTAATGGTAAATGAACGCAGGTGGAATATTTACCAACACATATCAGCCAAAATGTTATTTGTTTTTGTAATATAACGTAAAAAAACTAAATGATGTCAAGCATTGGTAGCCGAGAGGTCATCGCACCCGCCTTGCAAGCAAGTAGTTGGTTGCAGACGGGTGTGGGTTCGCGTCCCGGTCGATGCTATGACATATGAGAAAAAAAACAAAACTAAATGATCGTTATCACTTTCTGCTAGCTGTAATGTTATCATCAAGATGAATCACGAGGTTACAGACTTGGGCTGTTATTGGTTGATGATTCCCTATTGCCTACCCACAACTTTAAATCATTCTCAAATGGAGAATGATTGAAAGAATTGGAAGAATAATGGAGTAAAATTAAATGGGTCATTACCATACTATCAGATGAAATATTAAGACGAAAGAGCAATAGATTGGAACATTGTACTGTTTTGTAAAAGCACAAAAATTGGAGATGAAATAGAGTGAGATTTACAACATGGAGAACATGAAAAACGACATTGTGGACATTCACAATATATAACTATCAGATTAACAAGAATAATTAGTTATTCAGCTTAATTCCAAATGATGGTAATTCAAGTCTTAACATTTTTTTTGTTCTGATGTGAAAGTAAAGGAATTTTATATATAAGTACATAATGCTTGTCAAGCATTGGTGGTCGAGAGGTCAACGACAGCTGCTTTACAAGCAGTTGTCCCGGGTTAGCGCATTCGCTTCCCAGCTGATGCTTTGACGCATGAAAAGTACATAATGCTTTTGCTCAGATTAAAAATATTTTAAAATTATCATGAGAAATTTTAATGCTACAAATGGAAATAATGGAAATTAAAATTGATGGGAGTAAATTTAAATATGGAGACAAAAATGAGGGGATTCGCTTTTTGGAATTTTCAGAAAAAAACTGTAATAGGTACAAAAGTATCACAGGCTCAGAAGATTTGGATTATATTAGTAGAAAATATATATTTGAAGACTTTAATGTTCTTGATAGATACAGCACAGAATGTTATAATAGATTAGTAGATTGTAAGCAACATATTACGACCAAAATAGAAAGACAAAAGCTATTAATAAAGAGAGCATTAATAGTTGATATATCTACTTTCAGAAATAATCCATTAAATTTGACCTAAAATTTGTAACTTGTTTTATAATATTAACACACTTTGAAAATAGTTCAGATTCGAATAATATCAGTAAAATGTCAATTATTCTACTAAAACTATACAAATAGAAAGTTACCAATCAACGTTCATAAGAGAAAAACAGTATTAGAGGACAATAGGAAACATGGAAGTCTTTAAAAGTGATTATTTCAAAGAATTGAATGTCAGAGAAGAAGTCAAGATTGCAAAATGGCAACATTTTAACATCAGGGGGAAAAAATATTTCAGCAATAAATATAGATGTTGATATTATTAAAAATAAATTAAGCTTAGGGAACAATTCTATAAAGAACTTTATAGTAGTAAAAACCAGTAAACAAAATAACTCAATGAAATACCAAATGTTTTAAAATGAAATTAGGAAGCATACAATTATATGTATGTGGAGTAAAAATGTTTTAGGAAATGATGAAATGATTATATTTATTTAAAGAAAAAGCAAGTGAAGAATTAGAAAATTTTTTGACAAAGCTATGAATCAAATGTTTAAATGATAAATACATGTCTGATAATTGTAAAAAAGCAACAGTAATATTCATACTAAAAAGTAAGAAAAATATTACTTTACTATTATCATTATAAATTTTCTTTACAGAACACTGAATTTAAACTAAACATAGAACAAACTATATTTAATAACAATTAGGACAATAGATATATTGTAAAAGATATTAATAATTTTTATTAATCATTTATTAGAATAGAGATCATCCAATGATGAATAACATTTCCATAATATAGTTTTCACTACACCACTGTTTCACAAGTTAGGGACTGTGTTACTATCCACTTTTAACACTCTGTGGAGGTGTTAAAAGCAGATAGAAATCAGTCCCTATTTTGTATAAGAAGTGACAGCATATAGCATGAGAGTGATGTAGTGAAAATTATGCTACAGAAATATTATTCATTAAGTGAATTAATTTTAACCTAATGAATGATTAATAAAAATTATTAATATACTTCCACCAAATAATCTATGTTAAAGTTGTGAGAGCAGTAAGTTTGATGCTTATCATTTAAACTGTAATAATTGGCTATCTATCTATCTATCTATCTATCTATCTATCTATCTATCTATCTATCTATCTATCTATCTATCTATCTATCTATCTATCTATCTATCTATCTATCTATCTATCTATCTATCTATCTATCTATCTATCTATCTATCTATCTATCTATCTATCTATCTATCTATCTATCTATCTATCTATCTATCTATCTATCTATCTATCTATCTATCTATCTATCTATCTATCTATCTATCTATCTATCTATCTATCTATATCTGTCTATCTATCTATCTATCTATCTATCTATCTATCTATCTATCTATCTATCTATCTATCTATCTATCTATCTATCTATCTATCTATCTATCTATCTATCTATCTATCCACCCACCCATCCACCCACCCACCCATCCACCCATCCACCTACCCACCTACCTACCTACCTACCTATCTACCTATCTATCTATCTATCTATCTATCTATCTATCTATCTATCTATCTGTCTGTCTGTCTGTCTGTCTGTCTGTCTGTCTGTCTGTCTGTCTGTCTGTCTGTCTGTCTGTCTGTCTGATCTATCTATCTATCTATCTATCTATCTATCTATCTATCTATCTATCTATCTATCTATCTATCTATCTATCTATCTATCTATCTATCTATCTATCTATCTATCTATCTATCTATCTATCTATCTATCTATCTATCTATCTATCTATCTATCTATCTATCTATCTATCTATCTATCTATCTATCTATCTATCTATCTATCTATCTATCTATCTATCTATCTATCTATCTATCTATCTATCTATCTATCTATCTATCTATCTATCTATCTATCTATCTATCTATCTATCTATCTATCTATCTATCTATCTATCTATCTATCTATCTATCTATCTATCTATCTATCTATCTATCTATCTATCTATCTATCTATCTATCTATCTATCTATCTATCTATCTATCTATCTATCTATCTATCTATCTATCTATCTATCTATCTATCTATCTATCTATCTATCTATCTATCTATCTATCTATCTATCTATCTATCTATCTATCTATCTATCTATCTATCTATCTATCTATCTATCTATCTATCTATCTATCTATCTATCTATCTATCTATCTATCTATCTATCTATCTATCTATCTATCTATCTATCTATCTATCTATCTATCTATCTATCTATCTATCTATCTATCTATCTATCTATCTATCTATCTATCTATCTATCTATCTATCTATCTATCTATCTATCTATCTATCTATCTATCTATCTATCTATCTATCTATCTATCTATCTATCTATCTATCTATCTATCTATCTATCTATCTATCTATCTATCTATCTATCTATCTATCTATCTATCTATGCTGAAAAATAATAGAGATATGTTTAAGAGATTGTGATCTGGGCCAACTAATGAGCGCTGGTTCAGTATAAAATGTACATCTTGGGAACATACATTCTTTTTACATGTCTTTGATCATATGTTTATGATTACAGCCTTCTACAAGGTATTAAAAGTGGATAGAAACCAATCCATACCTTGTATAAAAATGGTGCAGTGAAAATTACATTAGAGAAACTACTAATCAATAACATATTAAAATTTTTTGAAAATTAATAAACCAATATTATTTTAGTTCCTGATTTTGGTGATAAATAAATATAAAACGGCCAAACAAATACTAAAGATAGTCTTAAAAATGAATTAAACTGAAAAAATAGTAGCCCCATTAGTGGCGACATAATATTGTATTCAGTGCTTGGAAAAGATTATTGATGTCTGCAAATATTTCTTTAACTACTCCATAGTCTTTCTCCAACATTTGTCATTTGAAAAATAGAATATTATTATGAAGAAAAATCGTTTTATGTACTTATAATTTTTATTAAAATTAATATGAATTATAAATATTGACAAATTCTTTTATGTGAATATGTTAATTGCATCTTTTATATTAGCACATTCCCGTAATAATCATCTCACAGCCTAGAATTTAGACAAATGTCTCACACTACAGATACATTTGAGCACACACACATTACAATTTAACTTCATATTCATATAGATGAATTGAACTTGGAGAGACCATTCTGCAGTGGATTGATAATGGTTGATGATGATGACATATTTTTTACAAGTATTTAATTTTGTATATATATATTTAAATCTTTTAAACTTCTATTTCATCGCACTTTATGGAGACATACGATTAAGACATCTGAAAGAGATAAATCATCCCCAAGACGTGGATTATGTTAAGATGTGGATTATGTTAATTGCATCTTTTATGTTAGCACATTCCTGTAATAATCATCCCACAGCCTAGAATTTAGATCAATGTCTCACACTATAGATACATTTGAACACATATGCATTAACAGATGGTCAATATCACAGTTTCTTACATATATCTTCATCATTTGTTCAGTGGATATATAAATAGCTAATTACTATAGTTTAATTGAAAAGGTTCAAATATGTCCACTCACAACATTCATTTGTGTAATAAGTGTGTTTATATTTATTCTTACGTTCATAATGCATTTTAACCCTCTCATGCTTATTATTTCTTTTAATAGTTAGCATAATCTGATATTTAAAAAAAATATTTAGATGTATACACAAAGGATTTTGTAAATTGATGATTTAAAAAAAAAAAAAAAGTTAATTGCTTATATTTTTGTTTAATTTATTATTATTCATTTTCTTCCCCCTCATTTAATAAATCAGCTATCTTAAGCTAAACTATCTCAATATATATATAATAAATACAGCCGTAAATTTATACATGTAATAGGAACAGAAACAGATTAGTTTTTTCTGAGCTGTCAGTATAAGTGTATTGATCCACTTTATATTTGTCCAATAAAGTGATTTGACTTATTTGTTTAATCATAAATGTTTGTAAAATCAGACACATTAATTAATTCCGAGTTTAATATAATATTGTCATGTTAACATCTAATTTGAATTTGAACTTCGCCTTTAATTCAACATTTTTAAGCAAAATTATAGATTGTTAAGAATTGAGTCAATAAGAATAAATGATTACTCGATTCTTTCAAGTTTTAATGTCAAAGAGAAAATGGGTGTATACACCATGTACTTTAACAGCTTATAGAAAATTATTATATACACACATATACATATATATATATATTAATAAAAATATTATACTATACACTCTAGAAAATTCAATATGCCTATATAAAATAAATAACTGAATATTATCTATAGCCAGTTTATAATAGTTTAAACCATCTTGAATAGCAATTAAAAATTATTTATTAATATGTTTGGCCATTACTTGAACATTAATATTTACATCGCATTAAAATCGCATACCACCACTGTTCCCACATTAATGGCCAACTTTCCATAAATTATGCATATTCACACAATTACATTGTTTATTTAATAAATTGTCTGTCATATTTATAAAATGTAATTATCTGAATTTTCTTTTTAAAGTCATTTTCTATGTGTAAAACACAAATATTCTCAAAGCAAAAGTCATCATTTTGTGGGAACATTTGTGGTGTGTGATTTTAATGGGGTTTAAATATTAACATTTAATTGCTACTCAAGATGGCTTAAACTGCGCTACAACTAATATTCAGTTATTTATTTTATATAAGCATATTGAATTTTATAGAGTGTATTCTAGAATATTTTTATTATTATAATTACATTTTATTTTAATTTACATAGCAAAAATAACTGATTAATTTTTGTGAAAAAACTATGCATAAAAATAATTTATGTAATTTTAGAAAATACTATAAAATAAAAATCAAATATCATACTTTATGTCATATGTATATATGAGGGAGGATCAAAAATAACCAGAATCATTCTCTGACTTGTGTACTTCTGCTGTTATATACATCTTGAAGGAACACTTCTGCATCAATCTCCCAAATGACATCACCATGTGAAATCATGGGTCCACATAACATTGTTTTGTAAAGTGCATTTTGTATTTTTGTCACTTTTTTTTTATAATGGCTGAAAAGTTTGACAATATGTTATTCTGTTTTGGTTTACAGAAAACGACAAGGAAAAAAATTGTAATGTTTGAAACAGACTACAAGAAAGCTGATCTCATAAAAACACAAGTTTGTGAGTGGTTTAATTGAAATGTTAAATTTATCACATCCCTAAAAAGCTTTGCAAGTGAAGTCCAAAGTCAAAACAATGCTGATTTTTTTTTGATGAAAATAGTATTTTTCTTTCAAATTTAGATTTAATGGTCAGACATTTTATCTGCAAGTTCTGAAACATTTATGTGATGTGGTAAAACATAAAAATCATGTTTTGTGACAAAGAAAAAAGTGCAAACTCAATTCCCAACAAAGTGCCATCTCTCAAAGACTTAGTGGGAAACACTTTTTAATAAAATTCATCATGATTTAGTTTATCTATCAGCTGTATTCACTCAATCATGCTTTTTGCAATTTTTTTAAAAATTTCTTGAATGATAACATATTTCAATATATATTTTTTTTGCGGACTTAGAAGTGGTGGGAAAGAAATGGAAGAGGAATTAAAATGCATCACTTTGCAAGTATTTCCGTATTAATAAAACCTGTGTATTGCATAAAATGGATACTAATTTGAAAGAGATTAAATTTATAACACTTAAAAATAAATAAACAATTTTTTAATATAAAATGCCAGTTATTTTTGGATACCCTGTGTATTTTACTGAATTTTTTGTATTCCCTTTTTAGTTTAGAAATAGAAATAATGCAATATTAATCTATTAGTAAATTCTAGTACAGACTCAAATTAAAAAAAACATCATACAAATAATTATGACTACAAAACATTTTTTTTATTTCTTTAAAACTATATGTTTTGAATAAATATTTAATCAATATTTGATGTCCGTAAATGTGGTTCATCATTATTTTAATGCGGTTCTCCAAACAAAAAAAAAATAGAATGCATTTTTAGCCTTCTTTAAATTGGTTTTTAATCTTTTAGAAGTTCTTAGTTTTTTTTTTTGACAGCTCCTATTATCTAGTTGAATTAAAGTTATGACATTTTATCTGATAAAATGTATTTTTATTCTTTATTATATTTTCTAAAATGTTGTGCATGTACTAATTGTTTGATGTGCTATTACTAACAGTTGAATGTATTTGAAATATTTAAATAAAGTTAAATTTTTCTAAAGACATTCAATACTCATATTAGATGATGGAGATGGTCCAATATAAAAATACAATTAGAAATATATGTTTACAAATAAAAAATATTCTTAAAAATATTATTTTAATTTTGCAAATATTAGGAACAAAAACTGAAATATGTAACAAGAACAATAGCACATTATGGATAAAAATATTAAATTAAAAAAAATTAAAATTGCATTTTAATTCAATTTTTTAAACCTGAACAAATAATTGTTCAGATTATGTAAAGGTAACAGAATTCTATCTTAAAATTAAAATTCTACCTATAATTATTAAACAAAAGAACATTAGTGGCAATCAATGGAAATATATTTTTTTCAGAAAATTTAAGTTACAGTCTATGCTTTGGGCTTCTTCTGACTTATCTTCTTTTTCTAAAAGTAAATATTTTTTAATAATATCTAAATCTTATCACATTATTCTTTTTAAAAATAAATGTTGCACAAATATTTTGCAAAAATAATCACAAATATGTAAACAAATTATTAAAAATACATGTTTTCATTTTGAAGTCTAAAGAAAGGCATGAGTATTCTTAAAAGTTCTTCATGTGTTTCCAAAGAGAGAAACAAGAAACAATCAATAATCAATGTTGTCAGCTTATAATTGGCTTATTTATAGTAGATATTCTGTATAATACTGTCAACTTGTGATTTTTTTTAAATTAAAAAAATCAATATTAATTTAAAGAAAGACTAAGAGGGTGAGTAAAAGCAAAATAATCAGAAGTACTTTCATGTATTCTGAGGAGTGTCTGTGGTGATCAATAACAAAGTTAAAATTTAATCTATACCAATGGCTGATATAAGTATTTTGTTCTTTCATATGCTTAAAACTTTAATCTATAATTTAATAGCTACTTTAAAAAATCCACCACTATTTCTATAAACTTAAATAAAATATCAGCTTAGAAATTTTTTGATAGGTAACTTTATAAATATATAACTCTTATATATATATATATATATACTTGACAGAACAATCACTCCAAATACATTACTAGGACATGTTTTTTTTTTTCATATGTCAAATCCGTTGACCAGGAAGTGAACCCGGGCTAGCTGCTTGGAAGGCAGCTATGCTAACTATTAGACCACCAACGCTTGGCTAAGGACATGATTGTTCTATTAAGTATTTATATTTCTAAACATTACATATTTAATCAACAGAAAAAATTATTTATATGTAATTAAAATTATTTGTACATATATAGGTATTTCATATGATGGAATTAAAATCCATGATATTGCCTTTATAAAATACTTTAATATAAAAATACTTGAATATAAAAATATAAACAAATATTATAGACAACAATATTTGAATTAATAAATAATAAATTTATTTACATCAAGTCGATTTTTTCATTTTGAACGAAAATCGATTTGATGTAAATGAATTTATTATTTATTAATTCAAATATTGTTGTCTATAATATTTGTTTATATTTTTATATTCAAGTATTTTTATATTAATATATAGGTATTTATGTATTAATCTGGTGATGAGATTTGACATATGTATTAGACAGCAATAATTTTTTAATCTTGTGATCTCAGAAAATAATATCTGCAGCAGACCTTCTGACAAACTTAATCGATCAATTAAAGATTTATTTGAAAAATGACAACCTATAATTTCATTTACTGGAAATAATACAAATGTCTACAAACACATATTTACTTACGTTTTTTGTGGGAAATCATCTTCCAACAAGTAAACTTATAAAGAATTTTTGTTTTGAAAAAGGCCACCTATAACTTTATTTAGTAGATATAAAACAAACACGCTCTTACATTTTTGCAAGAAATGATTTTCCAACAAGTAAACTTTTAACAATCTACATTTATTACAAGTGGGTAACCAAGCAAAAAAATAATATCCATATATTTAACTGTGCAATTCTGTTTATCTACAAAATATTGTTGCTTAGCACCACTAAGATGGACTGAAGAATCTTACTTGGAACCATGCTCCATTATGAATCGTTACTCCCTTTTGACAATTCTGAATGAAACAGCACCATAATTTGTCAAACTGTGAACATAAAGCATGAGGTAGGATGCCATAGTTGTGAAAATAATAAACTGCATCATCCTTGGTAGCAAGCAGTCCAAATTTTAATTATTTAATTGGGGGTGGGGTGGTGATATTATGCACATTCGCTTTAGCAAAAATTAAAGATTGATAGTAAATCACGTGCATACATTACTTCCATTAGATCATTGATTACTTATACAAGCATTCTTTCATGACATCACAGCATAGTTTAAGGTGTAAAATTAGTAGTAAAACCAACATTTTGACTAATAACTTTCTCCTTATCAGAATATTATCCAATATTTGTTTACAAAATTAATCCCATTTTCTTTTTAGAAGATTGTAAATACTTTTATTTGTTAGTGCTGGCAACTTTCCCACAACCGCATTAATACGTAAGTGTCCATATATATATATATCAGAGAAATGAGGGGTCAGAATGACTAAATGGTCAACATGGGTAGGATGACAACCTTGGCACTAACGAGGATTTTGGACGTTCCATCATCAGATTTTCAATGAAATGGATGGCTGAAGAATTGTGGGTTGGAATAGTTTGAAGCCTGTCCATTAAGGTATGAAGATTGGCTATCTTAATATAAAGTTGAGCACTGATTGTATATATGTGTGGAGATAGTAATCTGGACCAATTGATGATTGCTGGTTTAGCATGAAATACGTATATCGGTGATTATTTACCTTTTCAATTATGTGTATGATCAGGTGGATCAACAATATGAGATGACATGGAGAGCTGAGGGTCGTGTGAAAGTCTGAGTTCAAATCCCTCATATATATGTGCAGGTGTGTGTAAGTCTGTACAGTGTATTAATTTACTTAAAAGAATAAAGGAAGTTATTTTTTTATATACATGGGATTGTGTGCATATATATTTTAAACAGATCTTCATTGATTAATAATATAGTCTTTAGGATTATAAATGTATGCATGCACAAATATATATTTTTACACAGCTTATTTTAAATATAAAATAATAAACAGTTTAATTGCACAGTTGGAAAACATTCACTCTGTAATGATATAAATTTATCCATTTCAAACGAAAGTCGCGTTAAAATAAAAGGAAATAAATTGCTTAAAAAATAATTATTTCCTGTCTTTGAAATGTAGGGTAGATAAAAATAAAGAAAAGGAAAAAGAAATTAAAGCTAGAATATTATAACAGTCATGCATTTTAAAAAAATATTTTTACGAGGAACATGTATATGAAAAACCTCTTAAAAATTTATAGGAATTGTGCTGTGTAAAGTTAAACACAACTTATAAAAAAAATATTTTTATTTATAGTTATGAAAAAAAAAAGAGAAAAAAAAGTATTATGTAATTATAAATTCATAAATCTTCTACAACGTTAAAGCACTTGAGAATACTTTCAATTGTCTGAGATATAATTTCTGATATCAGTTTTATATCAATATTCATCCTGTTTGAGATTTAGTGAATTTCTCCTTTTTTTATTCTTAATATTTTAATTTTATTTTTTACATACTTTTTTGTATATTTTAAAACACCTGAATTTTGTATTGAGACTGTATGATTTCGAGGTGAGATTATTTGATTCTATCTTAAATCTATTGGAAGTTGTTTTTTTTTTTGGTTGAATTTTGTTTAACTGCTTTTTGAGAAAGATACAATTCTTCTTTTTCTTTATTGTACTTATATTCTATGTATTGATTATTAACAAATATTGTTTTTTAATATTTTTTTCTATACAAAACTGTTTCTATAAATAATTTAATTTTTTCTTACAGTTTCAACTGGCCAGTAGCCTTCATCAGAGTTACAAAATACTTAAATACACATGACTATATAGAAATGATATATTATACTATAGATATGTCACAAACATAATTGTAGTATAATATATTGTTTCTATATAGTCAGGTTATTTCTATTTAGTCATATGTATTTAAATATTTTGTAGCTCTGATGATGACTGCTAGCCAGTTGAATCTGTAAAAAAAACAAAATTGATTTGTAGAAACAATTTTTGCATGGGGAAAATGTTATAAGAAAGGAATTATTAATTATAAAGGTAATTTTGTCCTTGCTCTTTTATAAAAAAACTTCTATGATTTTAATGGATTTTATTATTATTTATCAGAACATATTACTTTAAAATAGCATTTAAAAATATTATGATTAACCTATCTAGAAGACAAGAAATAACTTTTGCTGACACTGTAGAGACATAAAATGGCACAATTAAGCTATCCATAAAAGTCACATGATGGTTTTGCAAATATTTGATGGAAAAACTGGAACTAAAATGTTGATTAATTTTAATTTTCATTTCAACAAAAATAACTAGATATCGGTATTATTCAGTATAAATAAATACAATATGATTTTTGTATGTATCTATATTTATTGCATTTGAACTATCATGTCATTTGTTAAAATTTTGAAATTAGAAATCATAAGTGTACATAATTGCAACAGTATGGAAAGGGATAAACCTGGGGTGATGACAAACATATCATCATCAACCCCAAGTCAAATACTCAAATTTAAACATATAAATATATTATTGTTATATAAAGAGCTTGCAAATAAGCTCTTAACAAGCTTTGCAGAATATCCCTAATCCCAGACCGGTTTCTGCTACTGGGGTTAAGGATGTTCTGCAAAGCTTGTTAAGCACATGTTTGTGAGCTCTTTATATAATATTCATAATACAAGCTTGTTTAAATTAGGTCATGTGACATCTGACTTGATTTTTTTTGTAATATAAATATATAATCACTAATTATGAGCCTAAGAGGTCAACACAGAACTAACAAATTATCAGTAACTATAAGTTCATAAGCATTACACAAAAGCAATAATCATTCATAATCATGAATGATCAACAAAAAAATTAACAGTCAATCTTGTGATTGGATTTGAAATGGGTATACTATAGACCAGATTAATTATTTAGCCCTTGCCAGCTTTGGGCAGATTATTTAAGCAATAATATGGATGCACAAACTTAAATGCTAATCCATAAGATTATAACAAAAATAATGATGGTATAGCAAAACATGCTGATCATCATCAATGCTTTGGCCACTTAGTACCCTTAATGTAATTAAAACTGGAAAAACTCTTCATACAGTAGAGTATTTTGCCTGTTTTAATAACACTTATGAGCAAGGATAAGAAATGGTGATCATGTGATGTTTAGTGGTTTAATACCATTAATACTGACCAACTATAAACTTAATTTTTAAATAAATAATTGAAATGTAATGTAGTGGATGAACTTTAAAGAATATCCCCATTGAACCATTTAACATTAGAGGTGTGATGAAATCATCATAAACTGGATGTCCTAAAATACTAAATATCAACAACTTTTATATAATAGACCATTATGCACTACTGTGAGCAAGAGATATAATACAACCTATAATAATTTATAATATTTTAGGATTAATTTAAACAATGAAATATAAGTTTATTAATGAGAAACAATAAAATGAAATTAAGGTCTGCTGAGTATGCCATAAATATAAATTCAGCAATCTGATTTGGACTAATTCAATAAGCTATCACATGGTGATTTACAAATATCTCATAATAGGTTTACACAAACACAAAACATACCTAAATATAACCACACAGATGAGTGGTATAATAATTTATGAACATATTTGAATTGTCATAAACCTATAAATGCAATTCATTTTTATAATACATAATTAATGACTGATGTAACATATATGAAAATTTGTGCACATATTGACATTTATAAAAAAATTAACATAATAAAACCATATTATATTTTCTCATTACACAATTAATTCCATGTTGAAAATAAATATAAAATTCACACATATATGTGTACATAAAACAGATAATCCAAACTAAAGCTATTAATTAAACTCTTATTTTTTATGGTAAGTAAAAGTTTTCCTTAATATATATAATATTACTTTTTTGATAATCTATAAAAGATTTTCTTCTCTTTTTTGTTTAAGTTACTCTGGATTAATTATAAATGTCTTTAAAAATATTCCAGCAAGTTCTTTTGTTTTCCAATATAGAAAGATTTTTGTAGTTTCCTTTTTTTAATTTCAAAATAAAATTGTTTATAAATCATCATTTCTTTTTATACTTATAATTCAAGCAAACCATTATAGACTTGTTTTACTTTTAAATTACAGATTTTAACAATAGTCAGTTTTACTAAAGAGTTTCACTTTTAATAAATAAACTGGAAACAGTCATTTATTATTTTCTTTCATTATTCTAGTGTTAGTTAAATAATTTAGTCAAAAATTATTTACCTTTAAAACCAGCTAATATCTATAAATACTTTATATACACAATGCAGTGCCTTTGACTGTGCTTTTTTCATATTGATAAAACTATGTGTAGAGCATGGTAATCTCTTGGTAAGCTTGCCACTTCTAAAACCATAAACTGGCTTGTTGTCATCTTTGGGAAAGGTATAATCCAGTATCTGTTGTCCTGCAGTGAACTTTCTTTTGTCTCTATGCCATCTAATACACGCACATATAAGGACTAAACCATATAAAAACTGGGACTTGTTTTCATATAAATCCAAACTATATTGTAATGAATAAGTAGAAGAATCTGGACTTGCACTGTCTTCCCTTTAGTTATATTTTGATAGTAACTTTACTACTGTAAAAACTTTAAAAGCTCTCCGTTAACCTATTTTCTCCATCTTTTTATAATCAGGATGGAATTTTAAAAATGCAGTAATTAAAGTATCTTGATTGAGATAAGTTAATGACTCTTTTTATTTCACTTTAATTCTTTTACAAACAACTTTGTAGAATTTTTATCAAAATATGTTATACAAGTTTTAATTTAAAAAAATCTTATCAAAATAAATAGCAGAATTTATCAGTATATCTATTGTAACATAAAACATGCTTGTTTTAATTTCAAAATCAGAATTAATAAAATATTAATTAGACCATTTTAAATGTTTAATTTATAATACATTTTTTAAAAATTCAAATTATTTAATTCTTAACTGTTATTCCAGTGTAATATAGAAAATAGCAATGAATGAAAAACATCATCAACATAGTTTTTCTTTTCAAAAATAGTTCATAATTTACCCTATATATAAATGAATACACCAAACTTCTTTTTAAAACTTATTTTTTATAGGACTATTATAAAAATAAAACTAATCACTGACATTTAAACTATTTTATAATATAGTCTTTTTTAAGGAATACTAAAAAATAAAAATACAAATATATATAATAATATTTATATTTATTATTATATATTTGTATTTTTATTTTTTAGTGTTTCTTGAAATTATATTATAAAATAGTCAAAACATTGGTGTGTAGTTTTATATTTATAATAGTCATATAAAAACAAGGTTTAAAAAGAAGCTTGATGTGTATATATATGTGTAATTTTTGAGTTTATTTTTACTTTTACTTTCAATTTTATATATATACATGCACCCATACTACCATGTTTTTGTATGCCATGATACATAGCCATCGCAAATATTATAATTTCTTTCCACTTCTTATCCTATTGTGCATTGATTTACACACACACACACACACACACGTATATATATATATATACACACACACACATATATATATATATATATATCAAAACTACCCCAAATCTAAAATTAAACCAGACCAGCATAAAAATAATATTAAAACACAACCTAAGGTTTCACTGCTACAAGCAGACTTCTCAAGTGTAAAGAACTACAAAAAAACCACACATTATATATACTATTAAAAACTACCCACAAATCCATTCACTTCCCATCCACCCTTAATATTAAAAGAACTCTTAAATAAGTTAATTGCTTCAGAATAATAAATTTTCAATAATAAAGACTCTTTAATTCTTCTTTTGATTTCATTTCTCTCAAAGAAGACAACCTTAGCTTCATCAAAATCAATAGTGTGGCCTGTATCCTTTTCATGGACATACAAAGCAGAACTAAGATATCTATTTTTAACTCTACTTTTATGAACCTTTATTCTTTCATTTAAACTCAAACTACTCTGACCTATGTAAACCTTCTTACAAAATAAACAAGGAATAAAATATACCACACCAGGAATAGTCTTTCTATCAAAAACTTCTTTTGTATTATTTAATAAATTATTCAATGTAACACCCCTTTTCCAAGCAATTTTCTTATTTCCAAACAATTTACTATTTCTACACACAATTTTATAAGAAGACAATTTAAATGGCAAAGAAATAAAATCATATTTTTCTTTAACCTTTACATCCTTACAAATATTACTATTAAATAAAATACTTTTAACAAATTTATCAGAGTATCCAACACTCAAATAATCTTTATAAAATTGATATTTCTGAAACAAAGCTACCCCACTAGAATTATTTAATTTAATATTCCTATGACAATAATTCCTTAAAGCAGCTACTTTATGAGATACAGACTGATAGCTATCAGGTTTAATTATAGATCTTAATTCTTTACTTTTAACTAAATGACTGCACAATAAACAATTAGTTTCTATATTTCTAACACAAATTTTATAGAAGGATCAAAACAATTAAACTCATTTACAAATTCCTTCAATTTATCATTCTCAACTACAAATAAACAATCATCAACATATCTGACAAATAATTTTACATATAAACAATTCTTTTTAATAATAATTTCCTCTTCCATAAAACTAATATAAACTGAACATACTAAAGAAGAAATAATATAACCTATTATCCACCCTTCCTTAATCTTATAAAAATTACCTCTATAAGTAAAATACATAGAATCTTCCAATAACAAAAGCAAATCTTTAATTACCTTAATTTTATTTTTTGATAAAGAACTTTTCTTAATCAATACAGACAAAAGAACTTATAGAGGTAATTTTTATAAGATTAAGGAAGGGTGGATAATAGGTTATATTATTTCTCCTTTAGTATGTTCAGTTTATATTAGTTTTATGGAAGAGGAAATTATTATTAAAAAGAATTGTTTATATGTAAAATTATTTGTCAGATATGTTGATGATTGTTTATTTGTAGTTGAGAATGATAAATTGAAGGAATTTGTAAATGAGTTTAATTGTTTTGATCCTTCTATAAAATTTGTGTTAGAAGGAGGGGGGTTAGATTTTGGTAAGTTAAAATTTTTAGATCTTTTGGTGATTAGAAATATAGAAACTAATTGTTTATTGTGCAGTCATTTAGTTAAAAGTAAAGAATTAAGATCTATAATTAAACCTGATAGCTATCAATCTGTATCTCATAAAGTAGCTGCTTTAAGGAATTATTGTCATAGGAATATTAAATTAAATAATTCTAGTGGGGTAGCTTTGTTTCAGAAATATCAATTTTATAAAGATTATTTGAGTGTTGGATACTCTGATAAATTTGTTAAAAGTATTTTATTTAATAGTAATATTTGTAAGGATGTAAAGGTTAAAGAAAAATATGATTTTATTTCTTTGCCATTTAAATTGTCTTCTTATAAAATTGTGTGTAGAAATAGTAAATTGTTTGGAAATAAGAAAATTGCTTGGAAAAGGGGTGTTACATTGAATAATTTATTAAATAATACAAAAGAAGTTTTTGATAGAAAGACTATTCCTGGTGTGGTATATTTTATTCCTTGTTTATTTTGTAAGAAGGTTTACATAGGTCAGAGTAGTTTGAGTTTAAATGAAAGAATAAAGGTTCATAAAAGTAGAGTTAAAAATAGATATCTTAGTTCTGCTTTGTATGTCCATGAAAAGGATACAGGCCACACTATTGATTTTGATGAAGCTAAGGTTGTCTTCTTTGAGAGAAATGAAATCAAAAGAAGAATTAAAGAGTCTTTATTATTGAAAATTTATTATTCTGAAGCAATTAACTTATTTAAGAGTTCTTTTAATATTAAGGGTGGATGGGAAGTGAATGGATTTGTGGGTAGTTTTTAATAGTATATATAATGTGTGGTTTTTTTGTAGTTCTTTACACTTGAGAAGTCTGCTTGTAGCAGTGAAACCTTAGGTTGTGTTTTAATATTATTTTTATGCTGGTCTGGTTTAATTTTAGATTTGGGGTAGTTTTGATTTTATATTGACTAGTTTAGCTTTATGCTTGTAATATATATATATATATATATATATATATATATATTGTAATGGTCAGAATCGTCTACCTCGCTAACACACTGCATAATTCAAACCCCAGACCCGAAACTGAACATTCTAGGAGGGGTTGCCTTCTAGATATACTAAGTTCGAATCTAAAGTCCAAATTTCACAGCGCCACCTACATGATAACGCATCTGATGCTACACTAGCATAACCTTTTACCGGTGCCTGGTGGTCAGGGAGAAACAAAAGACTCTATACTAAGATAAGTTTGGGTGGCTAATTAACGTCTATGGATTTACAAAAGAAATGCAGAAAATATATATATCTAGACCGAGACAGTGATAGGAATCAAATAAAATAAGAGATAAAATTTAGTTTTAAATAATTGCACACAATTTATTTATATCAATATATAGATCAAATGCCACTGTCTGCTTATATGAGACAGGGACGTGTATTAAGTAATTGTTGGCATTTATATTTCAGTAACGACAAAAGGGTTTTAAAACAGAGTGATATATTTATTCCTCAGGCTAATAGCATTACGATAATGTGCTTGATGAGATAGGAATATGTGCGAGGTGCTTTGAGTAAATAGACAAGTTTAAGAAAAATATTTGAAATGAAATGTTCTAAAATATTTATTGATTTCGAGAATAGTAATGGACTAAAGCTTACTAAGCAAACGTGGGAATGTGATCAAAGCATTTATTTGAGAATAATTATGGATTTGTATTGGGAGGTCAGTATTGCTGACAGTGAATTCATAAAGTTGGAGGGTGTGACTCGTTTAAGTCACGGATGCTTTGTAAAATAAATATAAAATGAAACAATATTGAAAATCCGGAATAATTACGGAGGGCATCTCGCCGCTAACCCGTAGGAAAGTATTTTGACGAAACAGCCGAAACTTAGTGACTGTGTGATGATTGCGTTTAATTCCCAGGGGTGTCATTTGTGAACACTCTCTGCCTGGAAACTTGCAATGAGCGAAAGAACGGACTTTGCCGTGTAAAGAATCCTTGGAAAATAAAAACAAAGCGGTCTCAACAACCAATTCATGTACCAGCAATACGAGACTAGTGTATATAAAAACATACTAAATGGGTTTTACTTGTATTAAGAGAAATGCCCAATCAAATTCCCTGAAATTCATTTAAAAGGGTCCGCACATTCTCGACATCAATGATGAACTTTATAATTAAAATAGAACACGGTAATTAAAATAAGAAAATGCATGCTTGCGGGTTTGAAAAGTAAGTATAGATTTATATACGCAATCATGCATTTGGGGACACATTTAATCATTGACTTCACACATACTCTTATATTAGATTAAAATCAATAACATGTAGATTTTAAACTATGTGATTATGTTACATTAAAGAAAAGAATCGCCCTCGAACGAGTGATTTGCAAGACAATAAAATTGGAAAATTATAAATTTAAAATATGCCTTAATAGCGGCATCTTATTTTCAATAGAGGGAATAGTTCACTCGGTCAAAGACGATTCTGACACATTATCATAATAAAATAAAAGAAAGCTTTATAAATAGAAAATATTAACCCAAGGATAGAGAGCAAAATGTTAAGCATATTTAAACACACAAAATAAATACACAATGAAGTTGTGAAATATAAGAAAACAATGTTAAATAGCTATAGCAGGTTAGTTAGTGATCACAAGAGCTCTTGGGTTAATTTAGGTTACCTCTGGAGAAGCATTTGCAGGTAGATGTTCGGCAGGTTTTATAATTCAGCAGCAAAATCTGGAATGTTCATATTTTGGCAGCGGCAGCAGCAGTTCCGGGATCCGTGTGATAATTTTTGATGGTATGGAGCAGCGGCTGGCTATTCCGAGGGGACATAGCCATCTTAAACGCCTCTACTCGGACATGTCAAGGTTAGCAAATTATTAGACTTTTAGAACAACTCAGAAACCTTTAGACAACTCAGAATTCTTTAAAAGCTTAGAAACCTTTAAGAGCTTAGAATAGCTTAGAATGGTGAACAAAAGAAAAACATCCTTTTTATAGTAAAATTTAACAATAGATTTGTCCTGGGGCGTACAAAATTATTGGACTTATCTGCTGTAATTAAATCTATCCGAATGTCTAAAGGAATTCAACATTAATTAATTCCTTTTGTTAACTTCCCCGTCGACATTCTAATTACAAACTAGATTTAATTAAAATTACTGCTACTAATTAAAGAAAACTTAAGTGGACAGCTGCTGTTTTTAGATAACTTATATAATTAAACTATTGTCCCTCATTTATTTTAACAGAAATATTTGGGATGATTTTTATTAAATAAAACGAAAATTATTTTATTTTAAATTGTAATATTTGAATCTATCTACTAAATGAATTTTATTTTAAATCAACATATATTACGACGGTAATATATTTGTAAATAGATCCAAACAAAATAACTAACAATTTATAATTTTGATATGTTTTAAAATGGATATCATAGTGTGTGCGCAATTACGACTTATATAACTTACTTTTTAATAAATGTAAATTATGTGAACAAATACATAATTCCTAATATTTTATTTGGGAATAAGTTACATATATAATACGAGCATTGTGCTTGTGGTTTAAAATTAGGTGGGATTTCAGTATATAAGTGTATTGCAGACATACTATGATAGATTGGGGTTCAAACTAAGGTATGAGGGTAGGAAGTAGGTGAGAAAAGGTGAAACGAAGATCTGCAAAGCAGACCTTACTGTTTCACATTCCCTTAGTGACGGAACAAAAAAAATTGTTAAAAAAAAAGATCTTACAACAGGTGTCCACCTATGAAGCCTGCATAAAAAAAAATTTACCAGATAACCCATAATGTACAGGATATAAATATAATGAAGAAACGAAACTGAATTATATGCCCGGATCATATTAATAAATCTACCGTCTAGCGAACATTTTTTTAATATCCCCCCCTCTTTCAACAAAATTTTATTTAAAAAAAAAAACTAATCATTTAACACTGTTTATATCCGATCTCCTTTTTATATTATTCTGTGACGTGTCCATTTCTTTTTTTTGTTGTTGTTGTTTTTTTTTTTTTAAAAAAAAACTACTATAATCCTGGGTCTGGTGGGTGATATACAAGGGGTTTTAGACTCCTAGCATTATAAGTCCCTCTTATGGCCCCATTATCCTCCAGTAAATATGCATTTGGGCCGCTTACCCGTTTTATCACATATGGCCCTTGATACAGTGGGAAAAACTTTTTGTATTTACACTGGTCCTGGCTACTGGGCTTTGGAGTTCTGACCCATACATGATCCCCAACTCGAAATTGGTAGGACCTTGTTTCCTTTAATTGTTTTTTTTCTGCCCGGGCTTTCAGATGATGATGAACTGCTCGCCGGTCCTCTTCTTTGTCCACTTCTTTATCATCCTTGGGCAGGGGTATTTTAATTAAGGGTTGCTCTGGCTTACCAAAATGAAGACGCATTGGTGTTAGCCCTGTAGCCTCATTAATGGTTCCATTAATATACTGAAAAATTTCTTCAGTTCAGTTGACCCAGCCCCGGTGGTTATCGTGGATGTATGTCTGAAACAGCCGGTTAATTTCCCACATGACCCTCTCGCAGGGGTTGGATTGGGGGTTTCTAATGGATGTCATCACATGCCTGAGACCTTGGCTCTTTATCCAGGTCTGCCATTCTCGTGAAGTGAAAGCTGAGCCGTGATCTGAGAGTATTGCTTCAGGCTTGCCGATAGACACAAATTGCTTGCACTGTAATGCCTTAATTGCACTTTTTGAATCTGCCCTAATGACCGGGTAGGCCCATGCATACTTAGAAAATATGTCATAGGTGACAAAAAGGTACCGACATCTACAATAGGATAATAGTGGCCCATAGTGGTCTACTGCTAATACCTTGTTGGGTCCCAATGGGATAATGGAGGCGGGGGTACCACTGAAGATCTTATTTGGGGGTTTGCTTTTAGCGCATGTATTACATTTCCGGAGGGTATGCAATATATCACTATACATCTGAGGCCAGTGAAACTGCCGCCTCAGGGCTTCTTTGGTTTTTCTGGGACCATAATGTCCCACCAGGCTGTGCATATAAGTGATTAGTGGGCTTCTTAAATCAGGTGGTATGAGAATTTTCCACAATCGATTCTCAGTCTGTTGCAGCAAAAGCCCATTTTGCAATCTGTATCTCCTTTTCCCCCTACCAGTGGTGCATCCTTGAGCAGGGTTTCCTTGCCTTTGGACTTCTTGCATTAAATCTCTGTACTGGGGCTGCTTTTCCTGCCAATACTGCAAATTCTTAAGTTTCTTTTCAATTTCCTGGTCCAACACGTTAGTCATGATGATTAACGGCTGGTCTGATATCATAGGGTTGCAAGGTTTAATTTCCACAGGGTGACGACTCAATACATCGGCCACAATATTTTCAGGGCCTGGACAATAAATTATCCTGTAGTGGAATTTCTGCAGTGACAAGCTCCATCGAATAAGGCGATCATTGTTTAGATAACTTTTATTCAGAAATTCCAAGCACCGGTGGTCCGTAATTATAATTACTTCCGATCCCAGCAATATCTGCTTGAATTTGCTGCACGCCCATACAATGGCTAAAGTCTCTTGTTCAGTGACCATATAATTTTTTTCTGCACCTCTTAATGTACGGCTGGCTACTGAAGTACAAGACCTGATGTTGGCCTGCTTGATTAACCTGGAACAGTACAACACCTAGACCTTTCTTGCTGCTGTCAGTCTGCAAATAGAATGGGCGAGTGAAATCAGGATAACATAACATCACAGTCTGGAGGAAATTGTCCTTGATTTTCTTGAAATCTTGCTCATGCTGTTCACTCCATTCCCACCGATGGTGTTGCTGCAATAGTTCCAGCAATGTGGAGGTATCTTTTGCAAAGCCTGGATAGAACTTATGGTAGTAATTGCAGAGGCCTAAAAAGGATCTAATCTGCTTTCTATTGATAGGCCTCGGAAAGTTCTGGATTGCTTCTACCTTATCCGGATGGGTCCGAATTCCTTGTCCATTTACAATGTGTCCCAAAAAGGCAATTTCTTTTAGAGCAAAGTGACTCTTTTCTAGATTCACAGTAATATTCTTTTGGGCACATTCAGAAAAGAACTGCTTCAAGTGCTCCAGGTGTTCCTGCAGGTTGCGCGATGCAATGACCACATCATTGATATAGCACACTAATTTTTTTTTTAGATCTTCGGATAGAACTTGGTCCAAGCACCTCATTAGTCCAGCGCCGCTGTTTATGAGCCCAAAAGGTACTCTCTTAAACAGATGTGTTTGCCCATTGTGACGGAAGGCCGTGTATTTCCTGTCTTGGGGGTGTAATATCATCTGCCAATAGCTAGCAGTTAAGTCTAATGTGGAAAAAATATTCTTTGTAGACAATTTGAGAAAAACTTCCTGTACAGGTGGTGGGATATCCCGTTCCGGTATCGTGATACTGTTGAGCATTCTGGCGTCTAAACACAGTCTTATAGACCCATTTTTCTTTTTCACAACCACTAATGGGTTGTTATATGACGATGATCCTTTCTCAATTACCCCCCATGTAATCATCTGTTGGATCTGAGCGCTCACTTTGTCTTGATATTGGAAAGGAATGGGGTATGTCCGGGCCTGGCAGTGGGTTTCCTCCTTCACACAAATCTGGTGGACATAACCTTTAATTTCTCCAGGGATTGGAGAGAAGATTTGCCGACTTGCCATTAATAGTTGATGCAATTGGGACTGATTTTCGATGGTTTCTAGTGACGATTCTTTGACCTTATCTTTGATGGTGTTTTCATCAATGCTGGCCTCCATACACTGAACTTGGATTCCAGGTAGGACATCGGCTTCATTAAAATATATCTTCTCTTGCTGGACCATGATTGAATTCGTGGCATAGTCAAGGATACACTTATTTTGGGTCAGAAAATCGGATCCAATTATAACATCATGGACCAATCCTTTTATAACTAGGAAAGTGTGCCCAATGGTTATTTTATTGAAGATTATCTCTAACCATACTTGGTATGCTTCAGTCTTGGTTCTTTTCCCATCCGCCAGTTTTATCTGGATGGGACGGGATGGTAACCTGGGTATACATCCGCTCTGTTCTTCCATTCGTAGCAATCATCCCTTTGAAATGCAGGAAATCTGGCTGCCAGTGTCAATGAGGGCAGGAAGTTCAATGGATCCCACTCCGATGTTTATTATTGGACACGGACCAATAGGAACTCCACAGGTGGGGTCCTCTTCTCGGATAACCATTGACATGGGGTTCATATCCCCTAAGAGGCTTCCTTTTGTTGGAGGATGAGCATTGTGGGGTTGTGCTAACACAGTTCTTTTGGGTCTCATATTTCCTCCCCTCATATTTTATTCTGATTGACGGTGGAGATTCCATGGGCCATAGTTGATCATCATCAAAAATTCCGCCATGACTTCCACATCTTTGATCCTGCTGCTGACCATAAGCCGTTGGACAGGTAATGGCATCTTC
Organism: Epiperipatus broadwayi; assembly: GCA_028023455.1. Taxonomy (NCBI): domain Eukaryota; kingdom Metazoa; phylum Onychophora; class Udeonychophora; order Euonychophora; family Peripatidae; genus Epiperipatus; species Epiperipatus broadwayi. Next base: position 2,874,522 of record JAQFVV010000147.1, on the reverse strand, counting down.
AGTTGGATTGTACGGATGATGTAGGAATCTGAAAACTTGAACGCGGTGAGTGATCTAAACGATTTACCAGGCGAATGAAAAATTGCATGCAAGTCTCTTTGATTGCTTCATATTTCTCCTGGCAAATCGTATTCAGAATCACACTCTGCCGATCCTCACTCCAATAATACTTCAATAATGTGTTAGAGTAATTGGCAAAGTCGCTCGGTTTTTTAGTCAACATGCCCCACCAATCTCATGCATAGCCATATAAGTAATGGCTAGTGATCACAGTCTGTTCGCGACAGTTCATCTTACACAGAGAAAAAAAATCCCGCAAGCTATCCAAGTGTGAGTGAGGATTTTCCCCTACTTCTCCTCGAAATATCTGAATGGTGATTATTTTATCAATCTGGGTTTGAATCCTAAGGTCTGAAATTAATGTACTGCAGGCTGCATCTCTTGTACTATTGTTGACTTGAGAAATTGGTTGATTGCTGCCAAAGGGCTGACAGCTCTGATTTGTAGTTCTGTACTCTTTCCAGTTTTCTTGGTAGCATTCTTCAATATTAAGTTCGAGAGCCCTTTGTTTTTTTTTCACTTTGACAATTTCGTCGAGAAGCAGCCTGTTAAATGTTTGGTACTCTTCCTCTTTTCTTCGGGCTTCCTCTTCATGCTCTCTTGCCCTCTCTTCGCTTCTCCTATACAATTCCTCCAGATATTTCCGATTGAAATCACCCTGGCTCGTTTGCTGGACAGTTCTCATACTTATTGGAGGAGATTCAAGAAATCCAGATGGGTCCGGTTCTTGATCAGCGTGGTTGTTGTCCATATTATCCCTGGCTTTGGACGATTATCATGATCGATGATGAGGATTACTTTTTATTTTATCGCTAACTATATTAATATATCTTTAACACAATGTATCGTACTGATAAAGAAAATGTTTAAACTGTTTTACGTGGAGCTTATTAAAACTAATACGGTAAAAAAAAATACTCTTATTATTTTTCCTTGTTTCAATCTCTGCGATTATTACGTTTAATTACAATTTTATTAATGGCTAATAGGCTATCTCCCTCTCGGTTCTGTTGGCCTAATTGCTGCTTTTATATTTATCACTTAAAACCCCAACTACTGCCCTCTTACTACTGCTAAAATTTCTCACTTAAATCTGCTGCCAATATATATATTTTTAACTGCCCGTATATATAAAATCTCTTAAATTCTACCTGTCAAAATATTTCGCTAAAATATAAATTTTTAAACTCAAGCAAATTTTATTTATATATATTAACATTCGCTAGATCCGGGTATAATTATTTCGTTCCCTCTTATTTAAGACTTGCAAACATATATATTTATTTACATAATTATTGATCCGATTCACGTCTCATTATTTGGTCTAAGAAAAATTTACACACGTTAAAAAAAAAACAAATTTCATACAAAAGAATTGAGCCTGGTGACAAAATTTATTTTAGAAGTAACTCCGTTTAGTGAAATTACCCTTGGGCGCCATGTCACCAGTTAAAAATATCCATAGACTGTTAGCTTCCCAAAATTAATTTTAATAACTATTCCATTTAACTACGGGCACTCGTTAAACATTCGCATTTTTTTTATATATATATTGATTACAACATTTGATTTATCATTATGCTATATTGCGCGTTGAGCCGATAAAACTTTATTTTGATAGAAAAATACAATATTTGATATCTTCATAGATTGTCACAATATTCACTTGGGACAATATTTAAGTAATTTACGCTATGCGTACATAGCGTGATTTAAGTGAAACAATAAATACAAATAATACAGATGGCTCGTATCGCACTATAGCATGTTTGGACAAGTTCTGATTATATAGGATAAGTAATTGAATGCCCGAGTCAAACAAAATATATGAAATATACACGCAAATAGATAATATAGAGTTTGAAAAATATTATATATCAAAATATAAAAGATTTGAGTGATTAAATGCGAAAACAAAATGCTAAAATTAAACTACAAGGATGTGGGTGTTTAAATAATTAAGATCTACAGGGATGTGGGTGTTTAAATAATTCGAGGCTCCACGTTTGGGCAAGCCATGGACCCGGAAAAAAAAAATTTACTATGTAATGGTCAGAATCGTCTACCTCGCTAACACACTGCATAATTCAAACCCCAGACCCGAAACTGAACATTCTAGGAGGGGTTGCCTTCTAGATATACTAAGTTCGAATCTAAAGTCCAAATTTCACAGCGCCACCTACGTGATAACGCATCTGATGCTACACTAGCATAACCTTTTACCGGTGCCTGGTGGTCAGGGAGAAACAAAAGACTCTATACTAAGATAAGTTTGGGTGGCTAATTAACGTCTATGGATTTACAAAAGAAATGCAGAAAATATATATATCTAGACCGAGACAGTGATAGGAATCAAATAAAATAAGAGATAAAATTTAGTTTTAAATAATTGCACACAATTTATTTATATCAATATATAGATCAAACGCCACTGTCTGCTTATATGAGACAGGGACGCATATTAAGTAATTGTTGGCATTTATATTTCAGTAATGACAAAAGGGTTTTAAAACAGAGTGATATATTCTATTCCTCGGGCTAATAGCATTACGATAATGTGCTTGACGAGATAGGAATATGTGCGAGGTGCTTTGAGTAAATAGACAAGTTTAAGAAAAATATTTGAAATGAAATGTTCTAAAATATTTATTGATTTCGAGAATAGTAACGGACTAAAGCTTACTAAGCAAACGTGGGAATGTGATCAAAGCATTTATTTGAGAATAATTATTGATTTGTATTGGGAGGTCAGTATTGCTGACAGTGAATTTATAAAGTTGGAGGGTGTGACTCGTTTAAGTCACGGATGCTTTGTAAAATAAATACAAAATGAAACAATATTGAAAATCCGGAATAATTACGGAGGGCATCTCGCTGCTAACCCATAGGAAAGTATTTTGACGAAACAGCCGAAACTTAGCGACTGTGTGACGATTGCGTTTAATTCCCAGGGGTGTCATTTGTGAACACCCTCTGCCTGGAAACTTGCAATGAGCGAAAGAACGGACTTTGCCGTGTAAAGAATCCTTGGAAAATAAAAACAAAGCGGTCTCAACAACCAATTCATGTACCAGCAATACGAGACTAGTGTATATAAAAACATACTAAATGGGTTTTACTTGTATTAAGAGAAATGCCCAATCAAATTCCCTGAAATTCATTTAAAAGGGTCCGCACATTCTCGACATCAATGATGAACTTTATAATTAAAATAGAACACGGTAATTAAAATAAGAAAATGCATGCTTGCGGGTTTGAAAAGTAAGTATAGATTTATATACGCAATCATGCATTTGGGGACACATTTAATCATTGACTTCACACATACTCTTATATTAGATTAAAATCAATAACATGTAGATTTTAAACTATGTGATTATGTTACATTAAAGAAAAGAATCGCCCTCGAACGAGTGATTTGCAAGACAATAAAATTGGAAAATTATAAATTTAAAATATGCCTTAATAGCGGCGTCTTATTTTCAATAGAGGGAATAGTTCACTCGGTCAAAGATGATTCTGACACATTATCATAATAAAATAAAAGAAAGCTTTATAAATAGAAAATATTAACCCAAGGATAGAGAGCAAAATGTTAAGCATATTTAAACACACAAAATAAATACACAATGAAGTTGTGAAATATAAGAAAACAATGTTAAATAGCTATAGCAGGTTAGTTAGTGATCACAAGAGCTCTTGGGTTAATTTAGGTTACCTCTGGAGAAGCATTTGCAGGTAGATGTTCGGCAGGTTTTATAATTCAGCAGCAAAATCTGGAATGTTCATATTTTGGCAGTGGCAGCAGCAGTTCCGGGATCCGTGTGATAATTTTTGATGGTATGGAGCAGCGGCTGGCTATTCCGAGGGGACATAGCCATCTTAAACGCCTCTACTCGGACATGTCAAGGTTAGCAAATTATTAGACTTTTAGAACAACTCAGAAACCTTTAGACAACTCAGAATTCTTTAAAAGCTTAGAAACCTTTAAGAGCTTAGAATACTTAGAATGGTGAACAAAAGAAAAACATTCTTTTTATAGTAAAATTTAACAATAGATTTGTCCTGGGGCATACAAAATTATTGGACTTATCTGCTGTAATTAAATCTATCCGAATGTCTAAAGGAATTCAACATTAATTAATTCCTTTTGTTAACTTCCCCGTCGACATTCTAATTACAAACTAGATTTAATTAAAATTACTGCTACTAATTAAAGAAAACTTAAGTGGACAGCTGCTGTTTTTAGATAACTTATATAATTAAACTATTGTCCCTCATTTATTTTAACAGAAATATTTGGGATGATTTTTATTAAATAAAACGAAAATTATTTTATTTTAAATTGTAATATTTGAATCTATCTACTAAACGAATATTTACTAAATGAATTTTATTTTAAATCAACATATATTATGACGGTAATATATTTGTAAATAGATCCAAACAAAATAACTAACAATTTATAATTTTGATATGTTTTAAAATGGATATCATAGTGTGTGCGCAATTACGACTTATATAACTTACTTTTTAATAAATGTAAATTATGTGAACAAATACATAATTCCTAATATTTTATTTGGGAATAAGTTACATATATAATACGAGCATTGTGCTTGTGGTTTAAAATTAGGCGGGATTTTCGGTATATAAGTGTATTGCAGACATACTACGATAGATTGGGGTTCAAACTAAGGTATGAGGGTAGGAAGTAGGTGAGAAAAGGTGAAACGAAGATCTGCAAAGCAGACCTTACTGTTTCAATATATATATATATATATTGTAATCCTCTATCACGTATGTTCCAACTACGTAACGTAAGTGCACTGAGAATCGTAACCTTGATCACTGATCAATTTCCACTAAACATGGTCATCTATTAAGAGCTGTATCAAAAAACATATTATGCTATCTATTTTATGCACCAAAGACCACAACCAACATCTGGATCAACTTACCATAGACCAAACCAATGATCTAACATAAACTTTTTATGATTTAATTTGATCGCAGCCAGGGTGTACCGCGAAGACCTATCATAGTAGTGTGATAAAATACATTAAACAAATTATAAGTGCAATGTTATTATGTTACAAACCTTAATTTGCGATTTTTATTGTATGAGACCCGATGGCCGACCATGTACAAGATGGCATAATTCGTGGAACTACATAATATTATGAAATTTTAAACCATCTATATGATTTTTAATACAAATGCTAGTCCAGGTAAAGCTTTGCAATAAATAAACATAAATACTTGGGTTCTTTTTTATAATTTACTATATCACTGAGACTCTTTTTATACTGACAAATGACAATTTAAAATGTTAAGTAAATATATTCAATCATATCATTATTTGGCAAATCTGTTTACAGGTTTACCAATCAATTTGTATTGCATACTAGAATCAACTACGCAAAGCCAAAATGATGGAAAAGGTAAATGGGATTTTATTGTACCCCACACATCATAAACTACCAATGACTAAAAGCATCCAAATGTTTTCTCAAATTATTACTAAACTCTTATATCATGTAGACGATAGTATGTACTTCAATGTATGCTCTATCCAAGGTTTATGATTTCTGATTTTAAGAATGACACATAGCAACGGCACAGTAAGTTTAATTATAAATCAACGTTTATTTACAAATTTATGAATAATAAATAATTAATTCTAATGTTATAATTAAAGACATAAATAAACAAATAAATGAATAAATTATAATTCCATCGACTTTCTTCAATAACATATCATAGGTATGGCTTTAAAAACCTAATCGTACCTTATTTCAATTTGATATAATGAATCTTGAGCAAATTATACTAAATTCAACATCAACTCATGAAGTATTTATTTAACGTCATTTCCAGATTCAATAAATCCATACCGTAAGATTATAATAATATCATAAATAATATTATATCTGTAGGATTTAGCTATAATGCAATCATTAAATAAAGTGAAAATTTAAACTTACACTCGGGTAAATAATAATCAACCAACAGTTAATTATTATGAAGTAACTTGAATAGAATGACCTGCTACAATTTGATCATCTTAACTTATGAACTATACTTACAAATGGAAGAAGATGATTTAGCAGATTAACTAAAATACTTTGCCCAACTTATATCTATGAAGTAAAACATATTCCTGTGGATGCGTTCATCTACACATAGGAATTAAATAATACTAAATGCTTTGTGGATTTATACATCACCATAAAGTAATACATATAATTACACAATTCCGCAGATTAACCACCAGCACTGGAATTAGTGTAAAATACAAAAATGGCAATTAAATAATCTGCGGATTAACCACCGGCACAGATTAATGCCTTTCAACATTAAAAAACAACATTACTATTTACTTCACATTAAAGTGCAAAATCATCCTCCTCAGTTATTCTGATCATTCAGAAAATACTAACACTTTAGCAAAATGTGGGTTCTTGCATAATAAATGTTACACTAATCAGGACAACTAATGTACTAACTTATCTTGCTTAAAATAAAACATATGTAATATAATATAAGTAATATTGGTATCGGAATAGGAATATAAATCTGGAAAGACTCACAAAATACCTCACAAAGATTGATACATCTCATGAATTCATTTAGTACTTTTCAAGCCTTTTTGCAAGCGCTATTCTCTGGAATAAATATTTTATTCAACCCCTATTAATTTAAACTTAATAAAATATAACTTATGAACTTCACATGCAAGTTCATATAACGATAAAATTTAAGTAATGAATTATTCATCAAATACATAAAATCTAATGGGTGTGTGTGTGATATAAATTAAATGTATAGCATTTTATAGTTCAACACATGAATTTTAGCAGGTGTGTGTGTCACAAATTAGATTGTATAGCATTTTATAACTACAAATATGATCCGTGAAATCCATGTACGATGTGTTGAATAATAAATGTACGAAGTAATAGCTATAATTATAGTTGAATTCCATACATGTAATTTTATCCATTTGTGTTAGTTATTATAATCACTATTAGATTAACGATTTTACGTGGCTCCATAAACATGAAACAATTTTAAGACATGACTCGCAGAATTTAAATGAAAATGTTTTTCATAAGTTATTAATTTCTACATTTCTCTATTAAAAATGTTCCAAGTTTATCACATCCATGCTAAATATTTATTTATCCACGCTTAAATCTAGGAATAATAATTACAGCAGTTAATTCAATCATTCCAAACTGACGACAAAATTAGACAATAGCTTTGATCAATTATTTGAAGACTGTTTATTATCCAAATGGCAAACAAATTAACTAGCAAATATTACTGGCATTATAAAGTTAAATATCAATCAATACTATATTTTTATTAGAATTAGAAACGGGAATATTAAACTATGTTGATAACTTTAACATTTTACTTTAATTTAAACTTCTCCTTTTTTAAAAAGCAAATTTTCATATTTATCAAACTTCTGTAATTAAAATACTTATTTAATTTTTCCAAATTGTAGAACAATAAACATTTTAAAACATACCAAATTCTTGCAATTAATTCTTTTAAACTGGGAAGCTTCGACATTTTAAATGTAATATTGGGAAATTATTACCGGTGATTTGATCCACTTGGCCAGCCGACTTGAACAGACTTTTAAATTTAGCAATTCATCTTATAATTAAGTACCACAATGTTATTTTTTACGTTTATAGAAAATTTGTGGTAATCCATTTACTTGTTAACTATTTTAAAATAAGCTTATCAAATTTACACCATTTGCCTTTTACCATTTTCTTTTCCTTCTCTCCCTCCAAAAGCAAACTAACAGATGATCTACTCTTAAATTCGCGCTCTTTTCTTTTTTTACATTGAGACGCTTATGTAATTACTGTATTTATTTTTAATAATTTATTTTAATTGAACAAATGATTTTTTTTTTTTGTTAATTCAATAGAAATAATTTTTAAGATCATTTTAAACAAATAAAAAATATTATATTTTAATACTATTTTTACCAAATTTAATGTGTTGTTAAAATTTTTAAAAAGTTAAACATTCTGATATGAATTAGTATATGGAACAAAGCAAATTTAAATTTATTAAATAATATAAGAGAGTAATCTGTTCAAAGTGCAAACCAAGCCAATCAAATCACCAAAGAAGACAGAGAAATTTTTTATACTAGTTACATCAATTATTATATTTTATGCTAAAATATATGGTTACAATATATATATATATATGCAATGTATAATATAAAATAGAATTTATTTCTTCTTGTTTTCAGCAGTCATTATCAGAGCTACAATATTCAAATATATACTGTAATGGTACTGCCTCTCTCTATACCGCATTGAGCATGACATGTGTTTTCCGAGATTGAGCAGCAATTAAGAAATATTCAAAGGCATCCAAAATATACATTACTATAATCATACCTTTGAAAGGTTCGTTTACTGCAACCTTTATGCGCCACCTTAAGAAAGAGATTGCTCCGCTGCCCAAGGGATATGATCATGTAACAAATAAAGAGTTATAATCTCTTATAAAAAATCAATAGAAAGTGAATGCCTAACGAATGATTCCCAATCCCAGTAAGTTTAATCCCTGACTAGCTCAATCAACTCATGATCTTGGGATGGTGGTTTGTTGCTTCGTTAACAGAAAAGGTCAAACACTAATATCATTATCAAATACACAGCACAACTCTGTACTTTAAAATTGGATATTAAATTTATTAAGCCCTCTATGATTATATAAATATTTACAAAATAATAAACACACACATAAACGATAGTAATTAAAATTCAAGTGTATAATAAATTTTAAAGTTTCATGAATGGGAAAGGAATGGTCTGAAATTCTCCTCTGCTTACACTTTAAACTCAAAACAAAATTTCTTATAAAACAATGTGCATTGGCCATGGTATGTACATGTTTCATAATAATAATAAAAAAAAGAGTTAGCCACGAGTTAATGATAGTAGACTCTTAAGTGTTCCAATATCTGAGTCCTGCATGTGGCGGACAATAATAATTATTTGGAACACTTTCGTACACATTTTTATTCCTTATGAAAACAATCCTGCACTTAGCGGATGGAATAAATTTACTCGGGGAACAAACTCATGCTAAACTATAATTTTAATCTTAAAAGTTCCATAATATGAGTCCTGCCCATAGCGGACAATCATAATTATTTGGAATGCTGTTTTACATACTTTTATTCCTTATAAAAACAATCCTGCACTTAGCGGATGGAATAAATTTTCTATTATTTCAAAGCGAAACACATACATCCAATGACCAAACCACCCAATTATTTCTATTTAACTATTTTGGAATATTTCATATTTACTTTATCGATTCTTTTATAA